>JARLTB010000131.1:7190000-7377500 GCA_030141615.1 Unio pictorum | reverse complement strand
ATTGTGCTCAGATTCTTTCTGATTTTCAAGATCTTGAATATAATACTCAAAGTAATAAATACGTGTTACCAAAATCTTATTCCTTTATGAAACAAATTCAGCATGCTATTTATGACTCCCTTGCATTCTGTAACGACATCAAAAAGTTCGTCCCGTTATTCACTGTTGTGAAAAACAATAAGAAAAGAGTTGGGGCAGAAATATGAAATCAAACGCACAATTAATTCGACAATCAAAACGATAAGAGCGATTATCCGCCAAAATGAAAATTCCCCCCTTGATTGCCTCAACACAGTAAAACACACCATACATACATGAGTAATACAAGGTATAAAACAGACAGGTATGGCACTTACTCACCATAAACAGGTATGTGCGCTGACTCATATAGAACAAAATTCTATTGCACGGTAATTTAATCAATGGTGACTTTGTCAATGGTTTTCACTACGCGGAAGTAATAGTAAATTGGGGTGGGTAAAGCAATCTACGGATTTTCCACTGGTGACTTCGTCACTAAATTTAGATCGTACACTAATTTATAATGGTGGGTGAAGCACAAACAACTAAATTAGCACAACAGCCATTAGATGCGATTAAGAAGTTTATTCCAATTCGTGATTCCGTACAAAATATGTTCCAAACGAGACTGAGTCTTCAAAGTGATTTCACGGAGGCTACGGAACAGTTAATCAAACCAGTAACCACTGCTACTAAATACGTCGTATCGACCACTGAAAGAGCCATATGGGGAGATGCCCCCAAGGAAGGAAAGAGAAAAGATGAGCCTCTTCTTCCTGTGCTTGAAAAAATAACAAAGAGATCCAAGCTATCAAAGAAATCTTTAAAAACACTTCCTGGTGACATAGTACTCGCTGTACAACTTCAGGAACAACAAAAACGAGAACAACGTGAACAACGAGAACAAGAACGACTGGAACAAGAACCATTTGAACAGGAAGAATAGGGTGATATTGAACAATAACAGGGTGATACTGTTGAAGAAAAAAAGGATAAAATTCGAAAGGGAGAATATATCTACCTCAAGAGATATTTCCGAAAGAAGTAATACACAAATTGAAAGATTAAACGGATGATGAATTAGCTAAATTTGTTGTTAAAAATCCAAAAAAGGAGAAAGGGTGATTTAAAACGATGATTTAAAAAAATTATAAAAGACTTTAACACCTGGAAAAATAAATTATATTTGGATAAACACGATGTAATTAGAATCTCAAATGATGATAATAATTATAATTCGTATTTCAATAAAATAATACAAATAAGTAGTGGTCAACCACTATATGATCGAGACGAAGATGATGATGATGCGCAGGGTGCAACTGGTTATAGTAGTAGCAGTGGGGAGGGATTTTCTCAGAGTACAACTCCAAGGGTATCAGGTAGTGGTTTAGTTAGGTGTCCAAGTAATATTTTCGGGGATATATCACGATTAGAAGATCTCATAGGAGGGAAACGAGCCGGAAATAACTCACCGGAAGTAATTAATGAGGCAGCTAATATTTGCAGACGACTATTTGAGAGTAGTATCATGGATATTGGTGTATACCGAGAGTTTTTTGATGAACTAGCCGGAAATCCAAGGGATTTTTACAGTTACTATAGTGATTAAATCACTGAAATTGTTTACTATAAAATTCCGTAGTATTGGAAATTGTTGGCAATTTCGCGATTAGATAAATAACATTTAAATAAGATGAACATACACTACAACCACATAAAACCAACTATGGTCTATGTAGTAAACACGCTATTGCCAGTTTATAGAGCGTACTATGGTGATGGTCTCGGCAATACCATTGCAGGTTTATTTGCAAGAATGGCTCCAAAAATAGCACCAATCCCAAAACAATTATCACTGAAAGCTATTGATGTTATTCGTGGTAAGGGTATTAGCGCTGTTGGTGATGTTACCGGGAGAGCATTTTCCGTGGCTAAAGAAAAACTAGTAGCGTTCGTTCGGTGGCGAAGGAAACCAACAATAATGAAATCACTAGGGCCACTACCATCTACTGAATTTATGCCTGCAAGTATTAGTAAAAAAATAAACATTGCAGTGGATCAGAATATAGCATCATGGAGAAATGAAGGATATAACATTCAGGGAAATATTACTGCAAATATGATAGCGGGAAGTAGCTTGAAATCGCGAGCGAGATCACTATTTAGATCAAGAAATATATAATAATATGTTCAAATCGGATACTGATACAGCGTTTGATTTAGATACCTCAGTGGTCAAAAATGATTCTCTACTTAATTATCAATATTTTTCCTATCATGCATCACAACCGGATCTTCGATCAAGAATCGAACTTCAAGTCCATGATACCAACAAATACTTTCTACCCTTTGAAGCGTTTATCGAAATAAAAGGATAACTCGTAACAAATGTAACAGCTGATACACTATATGATATGCAGATGATGAAAATATCCGAGTTGGTTTTGTCAGTGATGGTATCATGGCGTTCTTTGAGAGTGCTAGATACATGATTGATGGAAGAGAAATCGAGTCGATAGAGCGTGAGGATGATATTGCCACAACAATAGTGGAGTTAGCAAGATACTCTGATGATTATAGAAGATCGGCGGGTTCGTCTATGATGTTTTCTAATTATCTCACCGATCACCCTGAACACATCCCGTATACTAAATTACGAACACCGCAAGATATCGCATCTGATACACAACCACCTGCTTCATTTGTACACGAAGCAAGACCAGCTGCTGCCTTTGATATTATAAAAGCGTTAATGTATCAATGTTGCATGGACAGCGTAGACAATTTTCATGCGCGATTCCACTACATCATATTTTCGGATTTTGCAGAAATGTTAGAAAGGTTATCTAAGGAGCTAAGCATACAGTAGCAGTCGTGAGAAAGGGTAGTGATAATGATGCAATCTGGCATGGTGCTGGTTTTGCTGAGGGTAAAGTCACTATAACAAAACTAGCACTGTAGATGACAGTAATGACTCCATCAATCACCATAAAGCAAAAATTAATATCATTTATGAGTAAATGCGGCAAATCATTGTTAAGTTGGCTAACAGTGACCACAGATACCATGGATTCTAATATTGATGGTACACTTACATGGCACCTTGCATCAAAACAAGGTGTTTCAGCTCGGCGTCATATATTTATTGCGTTACACGATAGGACGCGATTGAATTTACAAACACGCAGTCATATGATATTTAATCAAATTGGGTGTAATAAAGATTCGTTGAAGATAAACGGTCAACAAGAACCATCCGAGGATATACAACTTGATTACGGAACCAGCCAAATAGCACGCGTGTATCATCGTTTGTTGTCATATATGTGACGCGATAAAAATGTGGATACATGTTCTGCAAATATCACAATTGGATTTTAGAAAACGATATCCCATCTATTACTTCTCGCTGGAACATCTTGTCTTAACAAGACAATCCGTAGTTAACATACTTCAGTGTTCGTGTAACCCGTCCTGCTAGTATTGTTAATTACAGAGCAGCTGCTGTCATTCTCAGTGGCAAATCAATGCTACTCTAAGGTGTTGGTGGACGAATAAAGGTAGTTGATGCACCAGTGGAAAATATGTAATGTAGCAATTAGATGAATCTGTTATTAATACAATGTCATACAGTGTTGTTAGTGTTACGTTGACTCCTGATCAACTCAAAACATTGCAATCGGAATCAGCTAAAAAATTTGGAATCACAATATCGCTGAAGCACATTCAGATCTCTGGTGGTCAGAATAAACTGTCATTTACAGCTCGTCAGATGAAACACTTTAATGATGCTTTCAAAGATGAAAAGGGTGTTCAGATCACACTCTCTGCAGCTGCGATGAAAAACATGATAAAATCTGGTGGCATATTTCCACTTCTCGCTCCGATTCCAGCATTAATTGCAGCAGCGGCCCCTTTGGTAGCAAAAGCCGCCACGCTAGGAGCCGTTTGTACAGCAGCAGGGATGACACTAAAGAAAGCAACTGGAAGCGGGTATAAAAAAAAACAAACGAGGAAAAGGTCTAAGACTACCAGGAACTCCGTAATCATGGTACAAAGGAAGCGGCCTGAGAATCCCAAGATCAGTTTATTGGCAACAATAGTTCCCATGTCAAATTTTGATTTACTCGATGCTGCTAAAAAAAAAGTAGCGCTAAAACACTTTAGAGGTGTCTTTATGAAAGATCAATTACCACAACAACCAAACAGAGTTGAAACCGGTAACATTCATCTCGATAACAGCACCGGACCTGGAACTCACTGTATTGCATATGCTATTGATCCGCATTCAATTGTTTATTTCGATTCATAAGGGTTGGCGCTGCCTAAAGAATTTATGCCTTATATAATCCATATAAAAGCTCCTATCTGGTATTGTACGCTACCAACACAAAATATAAATGACCCACCAATATGAGGCATAGAATTATTGAATGTCCTGAACGCTATTTCATCATCGGGAAAACGACTACATAAAACCGTACACGAATATACGATTAGAGAGAAATTATATAGAATAACATGATTGATATTTGGAGAAGTTATTCAAAGAAGTGAAAAAACTAACAGCATGGTTTTATAAACCCGTTTCTGCTAACATATTACCAAAACCCATAGTTGAAAAATCCAATCTTAACACGATGTATATGGTAAAGAAACTCCCAATAAAACATTTCAGAGGTGTATTCAGGGAAACTCAGTTGCCTGTACAACCAAAAATCTTTGAAACCGGTATACATGATATTGGTTTTAACAATAATTCTGGAATTCATTGGATGGGTTACATGATACATCCACAGTGTGCTTTTTTTACCCGTATGGATTTCCTCCTCATAAGGAAGGAAGATTTCTTGAGTATATATCCAAGTTGGATTCTTCAGTTCCTGTTTGGTATTCAGAGTTACCCATACTGTGCTTACTTGAAAACTCATGTGGGGCAGAAGTCCTTGAAATGTTAATGGCGGTTTAAGCATCACATAAATCACTTTATAAGGTCGTCTACGAATACACAATAATGAAGTACTTAAAGAGACGAATGTAATATAGAATAACATGATTGATATTTGGGTAGATGTTTATCAAGCCTACAAAAACCCGGTGCCGATGACACTGCGGAAATATCTGCAACAGGAAATAGCCGAGATGTTGAACTTAGCAAGTGTTGATCCCAATGAAATAGTTGTATTTCAAGATCGTCAGGGTAAATTGAAAACTAGTAATGTTTCCCTGGATGATATTTTAGTTAAACGCAGTAGAAGATGCTATCGCGTTGTTTTCCGATCAGGGTAAACTCAAACCAGGTGTAATTATTTCAGCTACTGTGGATAGAATTAACAATTTAGAACTATTAAAAAAATACGACGAACATATAACTAAATTCGATCAGTTATCTGAATTACAAAGAAATATAATTGACAATATTGACAAACCTCTATTAGATTTCCTTCGAAATAAACCGGTGACCACAACGAAACTAACGGAGATAAAAACCTCCATGAATAATTTGTCAAAGTTGAAATCCGAGTATGATACTCATATAGTTCAATTTGGTAAACTACGTAACAGTTTAAAAAAACGATGATGCCGTCGATAAAATTTTTGTTAAAAATGCTAACCCCGAAGAAATCAAAACAGGTCTTGCTGGTATTATCACCAAACTTGATGAAATAACCGCGTTTAATCTGCGAATAGAAGCTGTTCGCGAAGATATTAAAACGACTAACGATGTCGTCAGGGATCCCTCACGAACAAAAAAATATCATAAATAACGTGTACGCGATTCAATACGGATCATTTACGTGGACACCATCCACTAACATAATAAATATCCACGCGGCCGTTAAAGGTATTTATCGATTAACACTAGTGTCGCCTACTCAATTTAATATTTCATCAACGAGTTCATCTGGGGTCAACAATATGATATCAACGATCATCGACAAGGGAACAACTGAATGATTCACGATAACAACGACTGATAATAATTTGGCTAGGGTTTCAGTTACATGGTTCGAAGAATTCGTAGCGGATTTAAGTAAACAACTAAATTGAAATCTACACAAAACACTAGTGTTTAAAAAAAAATGTCATCACAGCAATATCGCTATGATTAGGGCAGAGAATTTCAAACTAAACTCAAAACACTCACTGATGAGTACCAAACAAGAATAAACAAATATCTACGAAGAGTCACCGCAGTTGACGTTACCGTGTATTCGGTATCAGGTGTAATCACCGGAGCCGGTATTATACTCTCCTCGGTGACAATGATTGCCCGATTGCTGTTCCAATTGGTATATCAACAGCGACAAAAATCGCGGGAATTATTTCGATTATAACAAAGACAATATCATCATGCAGCCAGCGTAAGCTGCAAGATTACGTAGTTAAATTTCATGTTGTGTCAACCGCATACTCCCAATTATCCTCGATGATATTGTCGTCACTCGATGACACATTAATATATGATAGTGAGTTTTCAGCGATGGTACGTGTTTATGATTCCGCGAGGTCAAAATTAGAAACACAACATTAGTATAATAGCAATGGCAAGAACTACTTCAATTAATTGCGGAAAATACCAACCCGGTGAATACAAGTATGATATCAATAACTTCACCCAATCCTGAATTCAGTGTGAAGTTTCCTTCCTGTGAAAGAAATAGCGTTAGCAAAGTAACGAGTGTTTCACAGTTGGCGTAACATTAGAATAGCACCTTTCGGTGGTCAACAACCGAATAATTCCCTGGTGTTTGCTAGTAAGAATAAACCCAATGGTACTCCAGACTGAAAGGATGTTTTGTGACCATCTGGGTCCTACCAAATTGAACAAATCAATGATGAATTACAACACAGAATAAAATCAATTACTGGAAACGAATCGAAAATCGCTATAACAGTTCACGAGCCGACGTTATCATCCGCGATTGAGATAAACTCGTCCGGGTATGTCGTATATATCTATCGGAGTTCTATTAGAACCGTGCTAGGATGGCCTGAAGTACCACTTCGACAGAAACCCGTGGTCTTACCACCCGAACTAAAAAAATAAAAGATAAAACCTGATAATCCAGTATAAAGTTATAGCGAATACTCCAAGTTGGATTTTTTTTACTGGAATAATAGAAAATCGCGTTAATAGATATTATCGAACCAACCAAGATAAAATTGCTGAAAATTTCACAGCGATGAATAATGATTTTTCGCTGTTTTTAATATCTCTTGAATCCGGTACTCTTACCCAAGATGAATTTACAATACAATTATTTATGATATGGGATTATTTAATGTACAAATTACTCAAGAAGTATTAGACAATGATAACCCTAGCACGAGAACAGCTTTTACAACAAAGTATACTATACGCGTAGAAGATATTTTAGGTTTTAAATTGCCCGGATATAATGTACCCGAGTTAAAGAAAAACCTTAACGACGCCATTGACTTAGGTTTCAAAAGAATCCACGACGCATAGAAAAAACAGCACCATAACAAACAACTATCCTGACACATAATAATGACCCAGACGGAGGCTCAACGTAAATGTTTCCTCGGTGATAGCATTGAATTTAGTATGTGATGTTATCGAAGGAAGCTATCAAATAAATCTCGAGCGATCGAATCAAGCCCAACAAGGATATATTTTATATTCATTCGCACCAACAGCTCCTCCAGGATTTCTAATTATTGAGGATCCAACTAATCCAGTCTATATGCGATGTCATAATAATTCATTAACGAGAATTAATTTCAAACACACTGACCAGTCCAATAATCTGATCGATTTACGAGGTGAGATTTTACAATTTAGTCTGTTTGTGAAATACTAAAATGATTTTTAACCCCATATCAGCAGAGGGGGGGAACGGGTGTCTTTTTTTCGATTTCGAGAAAGCATTGGTTAACCAAATGGACGCTTTTTTGCGATATACCAGGAAACCTTTGTTTGCCAAATTGACGCTTCTAAAAATTTTCGGATTGGCCCCCCCTCTACTGGTCATGCATTGGTTAAACCTTATAAATTCGCACATTAATTTAAATAAAATACACTTAAATGCTTTCATTTGAACACGACTGGCTCGAGTCTTGAGACAAATAATTACGAATCAACAGAGCAGCTTCAGCTCGTGCATGTGAGATGAAGATATATCCATAGCTAATTTGATTCCAGTTGTTACATTCCCAACCCTTTTTAATATCAGAAGGACAACACGCGATAATAATATTTCTCCTTCTACACATAACAGTTTGATAAGCAAAACAATGAACATTCTTGTCACATAAACTGGTGCCATCAGTCAACCCTTGGCTCAAATTTCCATGCTAACCCTTCATTAGGAATCTTTAGCACCATTCATCCATTCTTTTCTTTTATTCGTGCTTGTTTATCTAATATAGATTTAATTCAGTTGAAATTAAACTTGGTTAAGAAAGTGTATTATACTATCTTTTATATTATCAAGCAAGGAACGATACGGTTATATAAGTTATAAATAAAAAGTAAATGTTGGCATCACTAAATAATATTATTACATTCATATATATATGTCTTACGAATGACGCATAACCTCCAGAAACTAAAGCAATATATTGCTTACAAGTAACACTTTACCTTCAATCACATTTTATCTCCTATGATGTTTCAAATATAAGTGTTATATTCATGTAATGTCTAACATCGCTTTATTACGACAATATCCATTAAAACTTATAAAGTTTCAGAGAATATGACATCTCGTGTTCACCTTCTGTAGTATGTTCAACCTTTAAACGAGAAAAACATCACTATGGAATTTAGGAATGTCCTATCTATCGAGTACACATGTATTCGTACATGATTGAAACAATGTATTAATTTGAAGTTATCACACTCCATATCTTTCCATGCATTAACTAAATTGTAGTTATGATTGCAGAAGTTATTAATCTTTTATGAAACTTTGTAGTGTTGCAAGGTGTTATAATTTCGTTTGTCTTAGGACTGGTTTGGATATAACGTTAAAATATCCTAATTGTTTCCACTTTGCAAACATAATTCCATAGCATTTTAGTGATTATATAGCATGGGCTAATACCTGCTTGCCAGTATACTTTCAGAGAAAGGGTAGGGTGGAGTGGATAAATATATATGATCACAAACACAGGAACAACAGTGACATTGAGAACATGCAATTTGATGCACTCACATCTATTTAAAACAGCTAAAGTTCATTGTCAACGTCTGCTTGTCTGAATAATCAGGGTTATCATTTTTAAAAGTAAGACATAGTTAAAATATCACAAAAATGTTTAACACGTATATACCAATGTTAATTACCATCTATTAATGTTTTTGTTGTAGCTGATGTTGTAGAGTTTAACGCCATTTTTCAGCACACAATAGGCTATACATGGCGGCCAGTATTATTGGTGGAGGAAGAACCCGGGAACGTACAAATTAATCTTGTCCCCGGGCTCCAAACACTCTAGCTACGCCTCTGCATCAATGTACTGGTATAGTTACCATTCAAAATTCCTCTTGTCACAAGCCAGTTTCAGGCATTTTAATGATTAACTGGTCTGTACTGCTCTCTCAAATATATAGAGAAATTCATCGACTATCATCAAAGGAGACACCGAAACATCAAGCTTTTCATTGTGTGAAAAGTTGTGATATTTGTTCAGGCAATACACGAAACTAAAATTGATTGAACTTGATCTTAGTCGATCTATATGAGAATTTTAGTTTTTATTATTACCTCCCGAGGTGAGCATGTAATACATGATGGTTATGTGCCTCTACAATCAACACATTTCGTCAATTTCTAGGATAGCTTTTATCATTGAAAATGAGTAACTCTTGAAACATTCATTGTAAATGAAACAGCTATTAAGGACTATCTGAAATGTTATCTAGAAGAATGCAATTTGGTAGAAACAACGAATAAAGCAAAATCTGCATCAAATATGATTGTGAATAAATATGGATTTAAGTGACGCTATGCACGCTTTGCACTGTGTAAGTACTGTACAGTATAGTACATGGTCTCCCCGGCCCACGAATTATGAAGTCCGTATTTACCTTTATTTAATTCCATGCTGGAGAAATCAGAAGATATGCACATGCAAAATAATAACAAAATCAATCATAGTATTTTATAACAATTTGATAATTGTATGGTCACCGAAAGTTACTTTTTTAACATGCCTTTGTCTTAAGACACGGAAAAAACTATTGTTTCATGTTCCAAGATTTACAGGTGTTACAGTAGTAAACCAAAAGACCTAAAAACGGTAAGTTTAGACATTGGCTCAAGGAAAGGCCGACCCCCCCTTCTTCCAGGCAATTTTTATCTTCCTAAATTATTAAGCTTATACGCGAGTATTTATACTGTGATAATCTCATAAACGGTATCGGCAATTGTAATAATCGGCGATACGCGGTATTGGCATAATTGGTAAAAAGTGACATCGGTACAGCTCTACATTTCATCTGACAGATTGACTTTGTTAGTGGCCATGATTTTCCTTTATTAACTGAGACATGAAAAATATTCTCTATATTGCAGGACATGGTGTATTTGTTGGAAAGAGCGTGAAGAAAAATGATTACATTTTACAATATCAGGGAGAACTGATATTATACAAAGAAGGTAGCCAGAGGCAAAAGTAATACAGGGAAACACTAGCTGCAAGTTTCCTGATTTTTGTAAGATACGGTATGTGTTCTTTATGGTGCATTATGTAATCAAAATGGCAAGTACACCACTCCCTCGAAAACTAGCAAACACTCTTTTAACGCGGTGTACAGCATGGAGCCTGAATGTTTTCAAAGAAAATATATTTTAAATATCTTTTAAATATGCTAAACATGAGGACAAAGTCTAGACAAGATACAGATTGATAATGATGGTAGGTCAATGTGAATTTTTATCAAGTGCGAATAGTGGTATATTACATTAATTCAGTTACCAAAACTATGCAAAATATGTAAAGGATATCTTTGATTCTTCTGAACATAACTTAGCAGGGATATTTCTGTCACATGATATTGTGGGAAATTCATATAAAGGACTTTGGTTGCATTGGGGCGTTTTTTTTATAAAGCTTCTAATGTCTGATGCATAGTAAAATTGCGAATGGGTTGTTGAAAGAACCAAAGACTGATTATTATGACCCTTCTCAACATTAGACTTGATAAATTGTCCTCAAAATAAAGAAACGACGTAAAGCACAAAGTTTACGTATAGATGACAATCAGCGTGTTAAATTATCAGACAATTGGTTTAAATATAATCTCTTTGATTTTACTGACCTATTGTAGCTTAAGAATCATTCATTTTCGGTTTCTTTTGCAATCCAGTAATTGTCATTATCATTACATATTTTATAAATGAAAACAATTGGCAAGTATCCAGTTCATACATTTTATATAATATAAAATAAATTTGAACACTATCTTTAACAGATATTTTTGAAGACCTTCAAGATTGTTGTTCAGTGGAGGAAGAAGAATTAAAGACATAATGTTGCGAAGGTATTGTATTACAGTTGATGCTTTTGGAGATTAGCACCGGAAATAAATTGATGTGCAATGCTTACCAAAATAAAAGATACTGATATGATCCTGACAAACCACTGAGACTATGAATTCACTATCTTTATGGTTGTCACACACAACGACTTTCCAGATTCTATGATTATTCATACCGGGAAACAATAGATGCTTGCATATTAAGTATATGCACTTATGTAATATCTATAATTTGAAACACGAGTGTAACATGTTATGTAAGTGTATCATACTGCAATGTTTGGACCCGTTGCTGTATGCTTATAACTATATTTCAGAGCATAAGATCACTGATAAAAATATATTTTTTTTACAAAACCACAAGATTTTTACATTATAATGAAAGAAATTACTGTCAATTACTAACATCTATACTATAAAGATTGTTTAATAAAATCAACGATCCGAAACAATTTAACTTTTTTATGTTATACATTATTGTTTCAGTAAATGTAATTAATATATTGTTAATGGCACAGTAATCCTTTTGTGATTTGATGTGTACCTAGAAAATGTCAACAACTGAAATTGTTTCTTTCTTTCACTGGCTAGATTTCATATACTATATGGCCGTAATGCTGAGGTTAAACGTTTTACCTAATGTTTACTGTGTTTGTAGATGATATTCACTTGTAGCTGTTGCTGTTAAAGAAAACTAAATAGTATGTGAAACTAATATATTTGTTAGTGTGAACCCAAGATCCAAATTTCAATATTTCCTATTGGCAGTATTGGTTTCTTCACATTTCTTAAATGCAAAACAGTTGAATAATTTGTAGTTAAAATAGTATCAATGTTTGGTGAATCTATCATCCGAAATGAAGAGGGATTATTTGTTTTGTAGGTAAAAGCTGCAAATCAATTGTCAAGGCAGAGAAGAAGAAAACAGCAAGAGTACCATGGCTAAAGAAGGATAAGGCAGCAGTAGAAAGACAACCTGGACAATTAATCAGAACAGCGTCACTACTAGGGATAGCATCATGCGAAGAGGCAAAGGGAAAGATGCCTATTCTGGCAAGGCGTCCATGGACCCAGATCAAATATTTTATAAAATATTTAAAATATATACCTTCTTTGTTAAAGCTAAAGAACTAAGATAGTTGCCTAAGAATTTCACAGAGATAATAAATATTTTCTGACATATAAGTCCATAATGTTGGATTATAAAGTCTGGGCTTTGCCTTATACTCTTCATCAAGCTGTATTTGGAATTTGCCATTCAAATATTTTTTAAATTTATTTTTCATTCAAAAAATTAGAACTCGATGATATTAGAAGGATTTTAAAATATTAACATGGTTTCCAGTATTAAATATATGTGCATCATATGTAATTGTGCGAAAGCAGCATGTACTACTAATTTGATTACATAGATTAAATCAGTTAGAAAATGAATATCCATGACAAAGAAAGGTATTCAGTCAATTTTTTTGTACCTTGTGATATAATATGGCCTGATAAGAGAGGTTTTCGGAGAATTGTATCTTATATGTTTTCAGCATGTTTTTTTATGTTTTCCAATTCCAGTGTTTTTCTGTAGTGTAGTAATATCATTATAAATGGTGTAAGGTGCTTAGATCTTCGAACGATTAGGCGCTATACAAAGTCCTCATTACTATTATTATTTCAGCAGTTGCTGAAAGGTCCGATACAACTGGTCGTGGTATAAGTGAACTATAGCTGATAGGAAAAGGTTTTTATCCCGGTAGCAAACATTTTAAGGTATATATATATATATATATATATATATATATATATATATATATATATATATATATATATATATTCAGTAGTCTCACTCTTGAGCGGCCCTCCCTGACCATTAGCCACCCGCTTCTTACTTGGCACCAACGAGTTTGTATACAAAAGCAACCCTCAAGAACAGCCGATTCTCTAACGCAACCCGTATTTTAGTACAAAACATGTAAAATATCCCCCACATTAGCAGCCACTTCTTTTTGTTCAAATGTATCCAGAACCAATTGTTAATTCAAATCTTGACGTAAGGTAAGCAATTGAGTATCTCTATCATCGATACATGTCTCCCAGTGTCAAGTTTCCGTTCATTATCAATAAAAGGCTTTGTTTACACAAAAATGGCTCATTATTGTTTTGATAGAGTTTGGGGCTTAACACATATGTCGAGTTCTTCTCTGATAATTATAACTAGTTGTAATTGTTAAGATCATAACGGGTCAGAATAGGCTATAAATAGATTGTGTGCATTGGCATATACATAGAACTTTGAAGAAAACAAGGTACCATACAGAGACCGAAAAATCACGTGACAATACAATGATGGCTTCCTTTATGAAACTGCTTTTCTTCCACTTGACACAAGTTTTGTCTGCATAATTAAATCAGATACAGTTAGCAACACCAGAATAAATCATTATCAAATATTAACAAGTCATCATGTTAATATAGATGTATGTACAAAGATGTAAATGACGTTTTCAATGTGCATGACACCAATACCTGCTCGCATATCACACTTACGTCAAGATATAGAACTATTAACATATATTCAGTTTAAATAAGTTTGTTATTATAACAAGACGAACATTTAATGATTAATGTTACTTTTAAACTAAAATATTAAATGCTTTGAAGTATATAGCTTTCAAACTATAACAGCTTCCGATTTCACTTGCGCTTTTCCATTTACTCAAATCAGGCCTCTGCTGTGGGCTAAAATCTCTTAACCCAAAGTAGAAGAGGCACATGAAACTCTTTGAAGAGCTTGTGATCAGTAAATGGTCTATCACTATAACTTGATTGTTTGTTGTAGGATCTAGGCAGGTTTTAAATTATCCAACATTTGGCTACTTCTTTCAAAGCTGTTCTTCACACCCTTAGATGGGAACCACGTTTTGGATAAATGTATGATTAGCCAAAATTTGGATAGTGTCTTTTAGTATAACCCCTATGTATGGCTGCAAAAGACCAACATCTAGGTAACTGTGATTAGCCAAAATTTGGCTAACTGCAATATTATCCCTTTCCATAATGTATTGTATAACCTTTAGGCAGAAACCAAATTTTGCATAAATGTCTTATTAGCCAAAATTTGGCTAAGGATTCCTGTTGCCATGCTTAGTGAGGCTGGTGCACAGATAATGTCCTTTTAGCAAAATTTGGCTAGAATCAGCCACAGCTTTTCAAAACAGCTGCATGTATGGCTGTAAGAATTTAAAAGCTCAATAATTATTTATATTTGGCCATCCTCCTCAGTGTTTCATTCCTTACTGTTTTGTTAATATAAAGTTATATTATTGTTGGTCATTGCCTGCAATGTTTTCTTTTGTAAAAACCTATAGTAATAACTCTTAAAAATACAAATTTGGCAACATATAGCTAAATCACTCATCGGGAGTAAATCCGGTATTGTTAAATATGTGCTTAAACAAAGTTTGGGAAATGCATGTGGGTTCACTGGTCATGATCACCATGGATGGCTTCTAGAAAGAAATCTAGTATACTATATTTGTATGATCAGAAGAGTTTTAAAATATGAGCAAATGGAAAAATTCCTTTCTGTGATAACAATCACAGCTAAACCAGAGCAAAGTAAATAAAAGTGACACATTACAAAACAATGTTTTATATTACTTACTACTAAATTGTAGTAGTAATGAAGACTGTTGTTTTATAACTCTGTTGGTAAATATTTGATAAATACTTTGACTGCAAACTACAAAGCTCCTGAACATATTTCTTTCCCTTCATATTGCTCTTCCTATTGTCTGAATATACATCCCCATTTATTTGTACCCTCAATCCCAGTTATTGAAATCAACCAGAACTTACATTAAAACATTACGAACTTGGAAACTTAATATATTGATTTATAATTTCAAACGTATTAAGACCAGGGGGACTGCATGTTTCATTTCACACTGACATTTTCAGTGTAAAATACTGCCTTGCTTGTTTGGTTATTTCCAGTTCCTGGACAAGTCTGTTTTCAGCAAATAGTTAGATGCACAACTACATGTATATGTACATAGAATATACATACTATGTCAATCTACTTCTAATATTTGCAATGTCAAAATATGGTAAAGAACGACAACTCACACATTTGCATTTCATATGGATTTAACTAGTGGTTTAATTTATATGTACATGTGTGCAAAGTACTATAACTCTTAATCTATTTTAATATTTAGAATTATCGGGCAGTTACCAAACAGGATGAACTATATCACTCTGCTGTCAGAGGAAAAAAGACTCAACCATAGTATACATAACATGACACTGCAGGTGTAAGAGTTAAAAACGTATTATGATTAGATATTTCTCATTATATATTTTGTCTTATATCTTGACTAGATAATCTTATTTATAAAGTTTGAAAAAGTCATACAAACAAGCACAGTCTATGAGATACATTATCAATTAATCTATAACAAAAAGTTAGAAAACATCATGATGATTTAAACCTATTTACTAAGTTAAATCCAATTGTGATTAGAAATACCCTTTTGAAAGTCATTAGAAGCTTAGCCAGTCAGATGTCAGATCACTTCATTACTATATAATTTAACCTTGCTATTAATAAAATTAACTTGACATCTTCATTATGCTAGCCCATTTCTCAGTATTGATCAAATCAGATCATAAAGTGGTTATAAACTCATGCAGCTAGTTGCCACTGCAGTTGAGATCTCTTAAAATAAGCTTATATTCCAAGTTTAATGAAATTTACAAACATGTTCAAATATGACCATCAAAGTGATAACTGGTTCAGTCAGAAAGCAATATCAAAAATAATTACTATAAATGGATATCAATCTTACTAAACTGTTGAAATCTCCCTTATATAAACCTGTACTGCAAGTTTTATAAAATACTAAAAAATATTTCTTTAATGTTTGTAACAAGTTCAACTAATCGGATTCAAGATCCTCTTATTAATATGCTTTGATTTTAGTTATTGTTGAATTAGTCTGAAATCTTGAAATAAGTTCATATTCCATACTTTACTTAAACTTAAATCAAATATATGGATGATACAGTGATAAAAATGTAATACCCTTAATTAGTGCTGTCTTTTTTGAAGTGTATGTTCCAGGTAACTCTAAGAATTAGGTTAATAAATACATACCTGCAGAAACAATGAACTTACACTATACAGAAATGGCATAATACTTCTCATGATTCCATGTGAAATTCAAGAGAGAGCTTTACATTAGATCTTCATTATTTCTCAAAAAGTCAACATTCAAAACAAGCTGACTAAACACTTATTTTACAAAAGTGAACTTTTAATATTTAAAGATGAAGCTATTTCAACAGCAGTACAAACTGATATTTTCAATATTTATTTCTTGAATACATATCTAATGGTTTAAGAGTGAATCTACTAATCAAAATATGTAAATCTACTGGTCTGAAATCCGTTATCACATGTAGTGCTAAAAACATATATCTTTAGAAAATGTTACATTAACATTTGATAACATGTAATATAAGCTCCTAGGGTCAATTAATTTTAGAAGATATATGTACAAAACTATGCCTAATTCATACTGAGTATACTACTTGAGTAGATGTGGGTTATCTTTACTGAATAAAATAGCTGAATACTTAGGAAATAATTCAGTAAAAGTGCCTAATACTAGTAGATAATTTAATATAATTTAACTATGTACTCTTATTAATATTCTGTATTTTTAAACCTATTGATTTTTTATATGAAACAAAGAAAATAATTTTAAATCAATACACACCTTTTCTGAACTCATTTCCAGAAGTTTTCTGCATAAATTGCTGTCCTTTGCGTCTCTTCAGACTTTGGAAATATCAACCGAATTTCTTTGGTAGCAAGAAATTTGACCTTATGCATATTGATCTAAATGATGAATGCCTCTACTGTTTCTATTAAGGGGATTAGGCGCCCAGCAGTAAACTTTCAGTGATGAGCTAAACTTTGCACTCACACATGGTTCCATGATCAAAGATTTCATATCAAACAATATATTCATGTCATTGCTTCAAGATCAATTTTCAAAAATAATTAAAAAAGTTGTATACATGTGATATTTTATTATGAAGCAGTGTTAATTCCTGAAAGTTAAAATGTTCACGAAAGGTAAGTGTGGATTAACCAGTTTTGCATGTGAAAAATTATATTGTGTGAAAATATGGACTCAAGACACAGTAAAACAATCAAAACAAGCAATACGATAAATAATAAATAACCGGTTATCAGAGTTATCAGAGTGCTATGGCACATGATACAAAATATGTATATGATTAAAATATGATATGTTTGTCTATATGTTATGTTCATATTTCACTATAAGCGAAATAATTCAAATTTTAAATGTTTCTACACACCCACCCCAGCTTTGCTATCTGTATATATGTATTATGTCGAACATAAAATGCCTTTCATAAGACCTAAGTGGCCCTAAACTCTTTGAACAATCCGTACTTATATTTTTTATTGATCATACAAATATAGAAAACTATAATAAAAATGATGAAGATTTTATTACTAGCTAGAATAACAACTATAAAATGTGGAATTTTACCAGTGCAGGCAGCAGCAAGAACTATGATTAAAATGTCCTTATTAAACAAAGACTAGATATAAATCACAGCACACCCCAATTTCGAGTAGGGTAAATTTAAGGGGGAAGATAATATTCCGGTTTTGAAGTAATATTGTAAATCATACGGATCCTAACACCGAATAAATCTTTAAGTTATAAGCGTTCTTTCAAAATATTATTCAGTAAACATGTACATGGTAAATATGGGCCCTGACAAGAGGCTCACGAGTACCTTTGAGGCAC
The DNA here is from genome assembly GCA_030141615.1 of Unio pictorum. Classification (NCBI taxonomy): domain Eukaryota; kingdom Metazoa; phylum Mollusca; class Bivalvia; order Unionida; family Unionidae; genus Unio; species Unio pictorum. The sequence goes on along the minus strand of JARLTB010000131.1, from coordinate 7,359,119 downwards.
GCAATAAACCAGTCCGTCCTGCGCGACAACCGATTGACGCTACCTTGTGAGCAATAATTTTGAGAGAGAGAGAGAGAGAGAGAGAGAGAGAGAGAGAGAGAGAGAGAGAGAGAGAGAGAGAGAGAGAGAGAGACTCGATGGTTCATGGTTCAATTAAGGACAGAGAAGATCACATTATGTTAATTCTTAGCCTTGTTGTTATGGAAATAATAGATGAAATTTAGAAACATGAATTAAAACGGCTAACACTTAATTTGAGTCATTTCATTTCGAAATGGGGCAAAATGCATGCTCATGAATATTTTATATCCGAATTGGCACACCTTCACCTTGTTTCTTAGAACATATCCAGTGCCCAATACCAAACATATTTGAAAGATTAAATATACGTTTTTGTTGCGAGAAAATCTTGTTTGTTCAAAATCAACTTTGAGTTGATACTTTTCCTTTCAACTGCTTCGAAGATCCCGAACAATTAAACCGTACCAGGCACAAATGTTCTGTCTGTTTGAAATGACAACTCAAACATTTGAGATTGGAGTAATTATTACAACACATTATACAAAAACATCGGCTTTGCTATTTACCGACCTTCTATCTTCCTTATATTGTATCACAAATAATGTCATCAAGTGTATTTGTATATCTCTTTTGGTCAACTGTAGCACATTGAATGTGCGATTTTAATGTCAAAGTTCACACTTTAATCCATGCTGTATTAAGTAAAAAGGTCATGATAGGTACCATGTTAGTTTAGGAATAAAGTTATTAGGTCAGTGATAAATTGGCCTCTTTAAATAATTCATTTGATGATTCGATACATTATAGATGGACGATACGTGTTGCGAAAATGTTTGTCTTTCCCATTTGCATAGAAAAACAGCTCATTTGATAAAACTAGCAATCGATATGAAATCAATACACTGTCTGGTAGTATAGCAATTTATGTCTTTAGTCAGATGTAAGAACATAAGTTTAGTGCTTAGGACTGTATTTAATGAGAGGCATGTTCAGCAAATAAAATGGAAGATCGACTTAACGGACATAATGATTTCCATGCTTCGACATGGACATGATTCAGTTGTTTGTGAAAACTATATCCAAAGTACCAAAGGTATATATATATATATATATATATATATATATATATATATATATATATATATATATATATGTACATTAAATATACTTCTCATAGAAATTTATCCGCCCTCTAGTAACCCGTCTTATAAGGCAATTTTCAAGGTACAGAAGGGATGGCTCTATAAGAGGGGGACTACTGTATATCAAAGATTAGTTTTACAAATGCTTTAGGTGGCCCCGAGTTGTCTAAAGCGTTCTCCATTATGGATCACTGCCATCTCACCTCTGTCTGCGTGGGTTCGAGTCTCAGATTCAGCCAATGTGGATATGTGAGAAGGTTTGCCAGTAGCTTCTCGTTGGTCGGTGGTTCTTTTGGGCTATTTCCCCGGTTCTTCCTCCGCCATTAATACTGGCCGCCATGTATAGCTTATCAATGTGGTGAAAATGGCGTTAAACCCTACAACAACAACACCAGCAACAACGATCTGACGTAAATTAGATATCCATTGTTCTATATAAAGATATGACGCGATCACACAGGGGCCATGTTTTGTTGACCTGTGAATTAGCGATTGGAAATGCAGCTTTCAGAGAACTGAAAGCAAACATATTTTGAAAACTGATCACCAGACGTCATAAGTTCCAATTTTTCTCAAAACCGATCACTTATTGCATGGTATTGTGGGATTGTGGTCTGTATTCAAGATTTACTTGCCTCCAAAATTGAAGAGCTTGACAAGTCAATCTATGAACCTCCTAAACTAACGATTTGACAACAGACGTGCTCGTAGGGCATGGGTTATATTACTTTGTTTCTTTGTTTGTCTGGTTAGGATTTTTAATGTAGCTTTAAAAACAATTAAATCATTTCGCTACGATGTCTGCAGTGAGGCAGTTTATAGTGATGTCACTGGGGCATCATGCCGCAGGCATGCATCATCATGTTTCACACAGTCATATTATCCTGACACCAGGCCAACTAGTCCTAACACTAGCCTCTTAATGCTGAGCGTCAAGCGAGGCAGTTGTTAGTACGATTCGTATAAGTCTTTGTGCACGGATGAATGCCATGTGACCCGACTGCTTGCTGCTTGCTTGCGTAATGATAGTGTGGCTGCTGAGTAAACCAGCTTTGGCGAATACATCAGTGTCTGGAACCTTGTCCTGCCACTTGACATTGAAGATTTCCTGACTTTGCGATAGTACATCGTCCACTTTTCTTATGCACAAAGTAGTTTGGGGAGCACAACTGCCTTGTATTCCTTTAGTTGGGTTTGGCTGCTGATGCCTTTTTCTATTACAGACGTTGGCATACAATCTGCCGACATGTGCGCTGGCTCTGGCAATGCGAAGGTTCACATCGTTGTCAATAGTGATACTCTGTAAACAGTGTGCTACCAATGTAGGCTAATTACGTTGGGGTTTTGACCGTGGATGGTGACGAAGGGATCAACACAGTGCATTTGTTCTGGACGCGTGCCTGCATGCCGTTGTGGAAATAATTCTCCATGCATATAAAGTTTCTCGGGCATCCGTACTTGGCCATTACCTTTCACAAGCCTTTTCTGCTGACAGCCTTTCTCAGGGCTGAGCCCCTTCTTTGTAGACTTAACTGGGATGGAGTTTGAACCAGGTGCTTATCACTGAAGAATAGCCGTATTGCTTTCCATGTCTCGAACACGGTTGAAAGATCATCCAGTGCTTCGTTGATGAATAATTGTGGGAGACATATGTTTCCATCCTAGGTGGATGAAAGCCGATTCAGGATGCTGCCAACGTGTTCATCTCGTCGATGAAGACTCTTGTCTTTGTCAGCTGTTATGTGTGTTCCCGTCTGCGCTGAAGGGGTTGTGGATGATCCAGAAGATGTAGGTCCATGCACTTCCTTCAGGGCATTGCAGAAGTTCGTCGTTTCGTGCTGGTATGCGTAGCACTGATCACGTCAGCTTTGTTGCACAACCATGTGTCTCATATCTGACGAAGGATCTGCTGTACAGTTCTGCATATGTTGTTGTACGCATCTTTCTGTAACAGGAAAACAGAGTGGGATTATCGGATTCACAACAAAGCACTTTTGATGATCATATAAATACAAAGTTTAATAATGAGTGACTTGAATGAGCAATTAAAGTATAGATTAGTGCGTATATATTTAATACAAATTCTGGTTTTAATATAATAACGAACAAATGTAATAAAAAAAATACCAACAAATTACTCTTCAAAAGACAAACAAGAGACGTGAATCATTCACAGTAACTAAACAATGGAAAGATGGATTTTGTTTTCTTCAAAAAAACTAAATGAATACTCCACATTCATATTTCTTCAAAGATTTCATTAAATTGTACAGTAGACGTGTTTACAGGTAATACCGTAACGTACATAGACTACCAACCGTCCTGATCCATCTAAAAGGCAGACACTGTTCAATTTGAAAAGTATTGTCCTGCTGATTGGTTCCAACTATGGTACCACTCAAACCAAGCAATGCGATATTATTTTCGTTAGAAGATAAAATAATTTAATATGATCAAGTTTACCTGTTATTTGCAGATTGAGGTGTGCAAAATGAATTCAGATACCTCCTGATCACACACTTCAGTGATTTTGTGTCAGCATGGGGGTTATAAATGTGACAAGATGAAAGTATTTTATTCTTTTCTGAAGTATTGACATTACAGCATACACTGTCAGTTCGTAGATCGCTCTATTACAAAACGCACATTTGAATGAGATTTGTTGATACTGGATTTTAGACACATTTATTCGTGATGGAACGTCAGTTTTCAACATCAAAAACAATTGTATGCAGTTATTGGTGTATTTATTTATTTACTTTTTTGATCATTTAATCTCGCACTACATTATAATGTAGACTACTGGCATTTAAATGTGCCAATTCAGCTTGTTGTAGTAGTGAAGATATTGTTCACTGTACCTCATTGTGAGATGTTGGGTCAGATAATGAAAACAAAGGAATCGACGTCAGTTTATTGCATATTTTCCGAAATACGGGGGTGGGGAGTGGGGAGTATATTAGTAACAATTCATATATAAATATTGACTTAAGAACTTGCTAAAAGATTAATCGTATTGATTTCCATTTTTTCTTTTTACACAGTGCATTTCGTTTTCCGTAAATAGGAGTTACATATTGTTTTATGGCTTACAGACTTACACAAAAAGATTTAACAACTTATCTCTTCTTCTCAATACGTATTTCCCATATTCTTCATTAGAGTGTGTGAACAAAGGATAAAGATTTAATGCACGCATGTGCTTTCGCGTAAACTCAGAAGAACAATCCCAATGCACCCCCCAAACAAAACAACCCCCAAAAAACCTCAACAACAGACAAATACCAGGGAATTTTTGTTTTGATTTTTATCTAAAGTTAGTAAAGATGTAATTATTTTTTTAGGTTCTGTATTGGTTCTTATCATTGGTCACGATTGTTTTAATGTTTGTTTATTTGGATAACCTTTTAAGTCTTGGGAAAAATTACCTTTGTACTAGAGCAAGAAAATCTCAATTATTGACTCATTGATAAAATTATATTACTAGTATTTGATTACGAGTCTTACACTACCAAATGAGCTGCCCAAGATTTCAAGCAGAAGAGTTAAAATGTTGCAAATTTCAGATGGAATATTTTCCTGGAGAACTAAAATATTATAAAGTAACAGTAGCACATTATTTTGCAAATTATATACAAAATACATGGTTGACGTATAGTGAGTAGTCATGAAAAACAAAGGTAAAACCAATTTTTTAAATAAAACAAATGGATGAAAATCGCGAAAGTCATCTTACTAGTTATGCTTTTGATTCCACAATGGTTTAAGATATTAGTAGGAAGAAGAATAAAGAAACGATCAAACATGAAGCCCATAATCAGCGTTTCTAATTGATTAGCCTGAAATTTCTAATCTTTGGAGCAAAAGAAGCATTTTGACAATGTTAAAAGAAATTATGAGAAAATAGAGGGAAAATAGAAATAACATGCGTACTGCATCAATTGGAACATACAGCATAGTTTGCATTGGTAAGGTTTAAATCACTATTTTCAGCCTTGCGAATGATTTGGAATTTGGTGAGTTTCTGATATATATGTATATCTTCTTCTGATAGGTGCACAACACAATTTTTGCGTGAAGGAGATTAAAGTAAAACAGCCTTTGCACAGAGACAGCCTCACTCTCTCGGCCTTGGTAGTTAGAACTCAGTGGTACGAAGATTCGTCACGGCTGGGGACTACTTCGGCTGCATTGGATTGCTATGACGTCTTCCGTGCCTTGTCATACCCTACGCTCTCCACAAAGCGTTTGCAGATTCGCCTTTGTTGCCGTTGCCGTTGGATCACTCAGTTGATCTCCTCCGCCCATTCTGCCGAATCTGGCTTTACATGCAAGGATATATATATATATATATATATATATATTGGGACCTAACATTTCTTTATTTTTCCATGGGATGCTAGGGAGTTTCTTTAGATTATGATTGTTTTCATTTTTCCCTAAATTTATCAATATTTTTAAACTAATGGAACATATTTTATTACCAATAAAACCAAAATTATTCTATCAAGCTATGTATACACCTGAATTGTATGAGATATGTTTTGCCAAAGAAATATTATTGCATAAATGCGTTAAAATAATAACGATCTTGTGTTTAGTAAAAAAAAAATGCGATATGGTCTGTAGGAAATATTTCAAAAGATTTCTAACATTTTCCACTTGTATTTAATGGTCCTTGCACGTATTTATAGTACATGATTGACCATTATGCAGTTTGGACTCTCTCTCTCTCTCTCTCTCTCTCTCTCTCTCTCTCTCTCTCTCTCTCTCTCTCTCTCTCTCTCTCTTGGTAAATAAGTATTTAACTTTATACTAAAAGTATAATAATCTACAATTTAAGTTGATCGGTATTATAACGAGCGATGGTTCACAAGCGCTTGCATTTACATATATTACCACTGTTATTTGACATTTTCCTTTTCACATGCCTATTTTTGTGTGGATTGACAAAAAAAAATCAATAGTTAAGAGATGATTCAACATTTATACAGATATGTATTTGGCTTTGTTGATTATAAGATGATAGTTGTATACAGTAATACAGACTTGTTTCTGCCTTTTGTTGAGGATAAGATAAAAGAGATACACAGTAATACATACTTGTACTTAGCTGGTTGACGATACAATGCTAGTTATAATGGCCAAAGCTTATTACTAGCTGTCTTCATAACACGTAGGTCATTTCTTTGTCCACTGTATAATGATTGAGATATGAATCAGTACGTATCCCAGCGTGTATCAATAAGACAAAATCGAAATTTAATCAACATTATACACATTGAAACGAGATGTGGTTCCCCGTCAGCAAGAGTTACCTCTTTGTTTCGGTGTTGCCCCTTTTCTTGTCTTTTTATGTGTCTTGACATGTATGGTTTTTATTAACGTTCCTTGTTGACATTACACTGAATATAAAATACTTATGAATAATCTGTACATACTAATGAGTAATGTATGCAATCCAGTCTACTTGGAGTTTCATCAGAAGTCGTCTTAAGGTATCTAATTGGATCCATTCTAAATTAAATGTCATTTTCATATCCAATACAGCTACCGCAGTTGCCGTGTTTAGAATATTACTACCGTTACTGCTATAAATTGGACATTCAATGGAGTTTTCACCTACATGCTTCTTCTAATGATTCGAATTAATTATGATTCCGATTTCGCATCAAATATGACCTCCATGCGTCTAATTTGAAAATATAGTTCAAATATTTCATATTGACACACTGGAACTTAAATGAAGAAATGGTCTTATATTGAAGTTTAGTTTAGCGTTAGTTACATCGACAGTTCCAACTATGTATCAAATTTCAGATATTGTCTATTTATCTTTTGATGATTTGTCAATTTTCAGATATTGTCTATTTATCTTTGAATCATTTATCAGTTATAGATATTGTCTATGTACCTTTTAGATCATTTATGAAATGTCAGATATTGTGTATGTACCTTTCGGGTCAAACCCTGAAGGAAAGACTTTACAACTTCTTCCATGGATATATGTGTCATCAATGCCCGTATCATAAAAAAGTATAAAATCTCTTTTAAGGCTCTTAGTGTTTTGCCATTTTTTATAACAGAGTTTTGAGAGACCATTTGAAACTATGTTGTCGTTTTGAATTTTAGTTCCTAATATTTCAGTTTCATTTCTTTTTACTTCAGCATTTGATGGAGATAGCCATCCAATAAGGTTATACTTTCCAGCCTCTTATTTTCAATTCTCTAATCTTTGAGACCGAGCATTTCCTTTTATTTTTGGGATACCATGGATTTTCTTTAAATAAAGATTACTTTTTTCTTTAACCTCAAGAACATCATTTTTTCATCAAATATGTGAAATATAATTTTCTCTATAAATTAAAACAAGTTTGTTGTGTGACGGGTTGTTATGCCGCTACTGTGGTAGGAGTGTTATTAAGGTTGGGGTGGGGTGCTTTCAATATTTCCAAACAGGCAACACGAATTTAATACACTTCAATAGTCAAATGATAATAATTATCCAATCACTCATCTTCCTCTCGACCAAGTAATAGCCAACTGCATCATTTGATTTATAGTGAGAGACAGCGTTTCTGTTTTCTACTTTCTGATCAACGCTTATTGCTAGCTTTCTTCCTGACATGTAGTATTTTATTTGTTCACTGTATAATAATTGCGATAGAAATTAGTATCGATTTTTTCAGGTATCAATACACAAGACATGTATATTTAACCTACAATATAAACATTGAAACGAGAGGTGGTTCCCCGTGAGCATTTATTGCCTATATGTTTTGGCCTTGTATATTTCACTCATGTATTTTATACGTCCTGACATGTATTTTATTTATTATAGACCATTGTTGACAGTACCAGTAATAAAAAATACTGTTGAAAATTCCAAACTTACTAGTCAGTAATTTATCCAATCAAGTATGTTCTATCAAGTTGGAATTTGAGTTAATGGGTATTAAAAAGAGATGTCTTTTCCGCTGAAATTATACTTACATGTATTTACAGTGTGGTTTGGCATTTTCCTCTTTCTCTTGTCTGCTTTTGTGTAAATTGACGTGTAGTTTAGAGAATGTTAATTATGCATCTTGTAGAAACAAATATGATTAAAAAAAATACCTTTAGTTATTCTTACCGAGTTCCCGAATGGTCTAAAGCGCTCTCCGTTACGGACCACTGCCATCTTAACTCTGTCTGCGTGGGTTCGAGTCTCAGATTCGGCCAATTTGGGTATGTGAGAAAGCTTGCCAGTAGCTTCCGGTTGGTCGGTGGTTACTTCCAGGGGTTTTCCCCGGGTTCTTCCTTCATCATTAATACTGGCCGTCATGTATAGCGTAAAACCATACAACAGTAACAACCATTAACTATTCATTGACTAATCTTACTATTATGCCGGTCATTATCTGTTTTCTTATCCACCCAACTCTAATGGTACAGAATTGGTGGAAACTACAGCGAATTCAAGGAATAATTTCCACCTTTAGTCTAAAGGTACACAACTCAATGAAGCTAATGCATGGAAATTGCCACCCTCCGTCTAATGGAACATATTTTGTGTAAAATGAAACCCAAATGCAAATAAATTTGATTCTAACATTGCAGTAACCCTGTAATCCATATGCAAAACAAAGGGGTACTGAGTCGTTAAGGTGTTAAGCTATTTGGTTTGGATTATTATGTTTGATGATTCCGTAAAATGATATGCACTACAATGGGCAGGTTAATGTTGGTATTTAAAAGAATTTGACAATTTATTATGTATATGTGCTCAATCTCTTCATTATAAAAATGTTGCGTTGAACGGCTGAATGGTGGGAATTTGATAGTGCTCTGTCTTAGTGTTTTAGCATTTGCAGTTAAATCACTACAATCGTTACGGTACAGAGGTTGGATTGATATGGATTATGTGGGTTTAACGCTATTGTTTAGCATATGTTAGCATATAAATTGCGGCCAATATGTTAGGTGGACGAGGGTTTGTATGAATTTTAACCTAGCCACGTAGGCCACCGGAGCGGTTTGTTTGGTGGTGGAAGACTCCGGGAAGAACCATCGATCCACAGAAGCTTTCTCACAATGCAGACGTTGCCCTAATCAAGTCAAGAACTGACGAGGACAGAGATGAGATATCAGTGATCTGTAATGGCGAGCGCCTTGGGCTATTCGGTCACTCGGTACCCTGCACATTGGTAGGATAGTATTTTGATATTCCAACACTCCACGTTCCATCAAACTTTTTCTTTATTTCCAAATATAAATTTATTTAAATGCATACACTGTATATAGACAATAGAGTTAATGTCTTTCCACATGATGCTTAGAAAAGGAGACATTGCCATGAGAAGTATATTGCGACCAAAAAATATTACAATAACATGCTGCATCCTAAGCAGCGTTATTTCCTCATCAATTTAAACATTCTAGTTACCGCTTGAAGCTGACCATTCATTTAAGCAAGGACCAATTTCGGTTTATGTGAAAATAAAACCGGAATATGTAAAGAAAATAGCAATATATAAAAAATTCTTGCCAGAACAATATGTTTCCACACTTTTCTATTTAAAGTGCATGCTCCGTTGACTTTAAGCACACAAGATATAAAATCTAAGACATATAAATATAATTAGTTTCATTCTTCCTCATCTTGGCTACGGTCCAGCTAGTGATCTATTTTATTTCTTAAAGTGAGTCTTTCTGTATTCTATAGTCATTGAATATCTGCAGATAGGGTAACACAGAAATGACATTGCAGAATTCTTTACACTATTAATAAACAGTTTTGTCTCTCAAGATAATCTATATCGAACACATGTATGTACAAAGTTCGACTCACTTACTACGTCTATGCAGGTAGGAATAAACCTCTGAATTAGTGTCATTTGCATGTATATGAAGGTGAGGTTCTCATCAGTACTATCCCGTGTTTTAAATGCTTTTAACTCACGGTTGTTTTGTGTCTTATTAACAACTGGTATTCCACGAATACATTAATTTACTACTACTAGAAAACAGCCGTTTACTTCAACTAGATTACATCCATTTACTTCTACTAGAAAACATCCGTTTACTTCGACTAGAATACTTTCGTTTTATTCAGCTTGAAAATATCCGTTTATTTCGGCTATAATACATCCATTTACTACTACTTTACTACATCCATTTACTACTACTAAGAAACATCCGTTTACTACAACTAGATTACATCCATTTGCTACTACTAGAAAACATCCGTTTACTTCGACGAGAATACTTCCATTTACTTTAGCTAGATTACATATACATCCATTTACTATTACTAGAAAACATCCGTTTACTTCAGCTAGAAAACATCCGGTTACTTCAGCTATAATACATCCATTTATTACTACTAGAAAACATCCGTTAACTTCAACAAAAAATCCATCCATTTACGTCAACTAGAATACACCCATGCACTACTACAAGAAAACATCCGTATACTTCAACTAGAACACTTCGGTTTCATTCAGCTTGAAAACATCCGTATACTTCAGCTATAGTACATCCATTTACTACTACTAGAAAACATCCGTTTAATTCAACTAGATTACATCCATTTGTTACTACTAGAAAACATTCGTTTACTTCGACTAGAATACTTCCATTTACTTCAACTAGATTACATATACATCTATTTACTATTACTAGAAAACATCCGTTTACTTCAGCTAGAAAACATCCGGTCACTTCAACTATAATACATCCATGTACTACTACTAGACAACATCCGTTAACTTCAACTAAAAATATCCATTTACTTCAACTACAATACATCCATTTACTATTACTAGAAAACATCCGTTTGCTTCAACTAGAAAACATCCGCTTGATTCAATTAAATTACATCAATTTACTACTAAAAAAACATCCATTTACTTCATCTAAAATATATACATTTACTACTACTAGATATCATCCGTTTACTTCACCTAGAAAACATTCGTTTATTTCACTTAGAATAAGTTTATTTGCTACTACAAGACAACATCCGTTTATTTCAGCTATAATAAATGCATTTACTACGATAAGAAAACATCCGTTTACTTCAGCTATAAAACATCGATTTTACATCCATTTACAAGTAGTAAAACATATCCATTTTCTACCAGCGGAATACATCCATTTACTACAACTAGAATATATCCATTTTCTACCAGCGGAATACATCCATTTACTGCTACTAGAATATATCCATTTTCTACCAGCGGAATACATCCATTTACTACAACTAGAATATATCCATTTTCTACCAGCGGAATACATCCATTTACTACTACTAGAATATATCCATTTTCTACCAGCGGAATACATCCATTTACTACTACTAAAGTATATCCATGTACTGATACATCTTGATTGCTTCCATTTACTACCAGTAGAATGCATAAGTTTACGACTACAATATTACATCCGTTCACTACTACAATAACGGACTCATTTAATACTAATAGGAAACAAAATAAATTACAACACTTATACTGGAATACAACTATTTAGTAATAGTAGACTACATAATTACTACTACTAGAATACATCCATTTACTTCTACTAGAATACATAGATTCCCCACTAGTAGAATAACATCAATTGACCACTACTCTATATACCCAATTATTACCACTTGAATGCATACACTTGTTACTACTAGAACACATTCATTTTTCTACTAGTAGAATACGTCCTTTTACAACTACTATAATATCCATTTACAGATACCATAAAACTTTCATTTACTATTACTAGAATTCATCCATTTACTAGTACTAGAATACATTGATTTAATTGCTACGGGAATACACCAATCAATTCAATTTGGTCCCGTAGTTTCTGTCCAATCAGCGTGGTCGCAGTTGATAGGAAACTGTGGGTGCTACTCGAAAATTGCCCGTGCAGATGAATTCAATTATTTCCTTCCACCACTTTCGGTACCGCGTGGCATTTTCTTTGGCATGTGCCGAGGTGATGCCATAGTTCGACAGGTCTTTTTCCACTTGTTTGATCCAGGTTTTCTTTGGTGCATTTCTTGAGACCTTGCAGGTTTCCGGTCTGGTGCGCCACAGGGCTTGATACGGTAGACGCCTCTCTTCCATTCGGCAGACATGTCCAAACCAGCGAAGACTAGCACGTCTAATCAGTGATTCCACTGTCGGTTGGTGAGAGCATCGGGCCCGGATTTCCACGTTTGGGAATCTATCTAGAAGGTTTACTCCCAGTATTTGTCTGAGGCAGCGCATTTGAAATACCTCCAGCTTCTTGAGGTCCGCGTCTAGGAGGACCCACGTCTCTGCTCCATATAGGAGTATTGGGAGGATGAGAGTGCGGTATAGACGCACTTTGGTCACCACCGAAAGGGCCTTTTTTCTCCATATGCACCAATCTAGTGACCCGAACGCAGACGTTGCCAGTCCCAGGCGATGCGAGATGTCGGTGGAAGCCGCTATTGATCTGCTTCGGATTATGGACCCCAGGTATTTAAATTCCTCTACTTGCTGAAGATAGATTCCGTTAAGGCAGACGGTCGCTGAGGTGTTGTCCGATGTCACGACAACTGTTTTGGCGGTGTTGATCTTTAACCCAAATCTAGCGTCTTCATCGGCGACTTCTTGCAGAATTTCTGTTGCTTCGGCTTCGGCCTCAGTGAGAAATGCACTATCGTCCGCAAACATTAGATCTGTGGCATGTTCATCGAACCCTGCCCCAAAAGTGATCCTTCTACGTCCCAGGAATACCTTGCGCATGACACAATCGACCACGATGTTAAAGAGGCTAGGTGAGAGAACGCATCCCTGACGGACGCCCGTTTTCACCGAGAAATCCTTCGTGTTTGCTCCTTGAACTCGAACTTGACTGGTTGACCCGTCATAGGTGTTGGTAAGTAGCCGTATGTATTGTGGTGGGTACCCTTCCGCTTCCAGGGCTTTCCACAAGGCCGGGCGATGGACGCTGTCGAACGCTGCAGAGAAATCAATGAACACCATGATTGTGCGTTTTCCACACCGAATTCTTTCCTCGAGGATTTGACGAAGCTTGAAGATCTGGTCACAGCAGGTCGAAAACCGGCCTGTTCCTCTCGTGCCGCTTCCTCCCGCCGTTTGAGTACCCTTCTATGGATGATCTTCATAAATACTTTGCCAAGTATGGAGAGCAGGCTGATGCCCCGATAGTTCTTACAGTCAGTTTTGTCGCCTTTCTTGAAGATTGGTATGATGATGGTTTTCTTCCATGATGTTGGTACCGCTTCCGATCGCCATATCAATCTCAGCAAGGCGTGTAATCTTTCGACGATGATCTCTCCGCCGTATTTCAAGGCTTCTGATGTCACTTCATCAATTTGCCCGGCGCCTTGTTGTTCTTCAGGTCTAAGATGGCAGTCCGTATTTTCTTCATAGACGGTTCGGACTCATCGACTAGCGCAGACAACTCGTCCATGGCATCCACCGATTCCATCGTTCCAAGTGGGGCATCGTGGTTGAGGAGGGATCAGAAGAAGTCCTGCCAACGGTAAAAACGTCCTGTTTTGGAGCTGATGAATTTTCCGGTCTTGTCTTTGATGTTGTTCTCAAGTGGCCGAGATTTCCCGGATAGTCGTCGAATGGTTGAGTAAAGCCGGTCCCAAGCCCGGAAAAAGGAGGAGGGTTGACCAGCTGCCGACTGGTCATAAAACCCAGGCATGAACCTGCATGAAGAAAGCCCTACTACTCGCAAACTCAACTACCGCATCCGGGGTAGCCGATGCGTCGACGCTGGTCAGTTCCCCAATCCAGGACGTCGCCGAGAAATATGCTATTGGAGTGGGGAGAGAAACTTCAGATAAACGACAACAAGATCGTCGGACATCATCTGCGATTTCGACTAAGCAGCCTACCTTGCTGGCAACATGGAATATCCGTACGGGTCACGCAGTTGGACATTGGGAACAAGTGGCCAAATAACTCGGTAACTATAACATCTCTGTTGCCGCACTCACAGAGTTAAGGATGACCGGGTCAGGCAACACGATGGTTATTTCTCCGGTAAATAATGCGAAATACGAACTCTATTACTCCGGGGGAACGACACACATCGAGGGTGTCGGATTCATGGTGGACAGAAGCTTTAACAAATACGTCACTGGATTCCATCCCATCTCTAGTCGAATGGCGGTTCTCAATCTTCATGGTATCATCAATACGAATCTGGTCGTATTTTATGCACCGACCGAAGTCAGTCCAGAAACGGCCAAAGACGAATTCTATGACAACCTTCAGATGGTCTGGGACTCTCTGCCTCGTTCAAACATCAATATTCTCCTGGGAGACCTAAATGCCCACACCGGGCGCGACAGCTATGCGTGGCCGGATGTTCTTGGCCCTTTTGGAGTGGGCTCGATAAACGACAATGGAACACGATTCCTTTCATTCGCTTCACTCAACGGTCTCAGGATAGGAAATTCGCTATTCCGCCACCCGCCTCGTCACCAATTATCCTGGAGATCTGCCAATGGACGGGACAGGGCGTGCATCGACTATATAGCAATTTCCCGGCGATTCAAAACCTCACTCCAAGACGTTCGAGCCATGCGTGGAGCGGATTGTGGGTCCGACCACCACCTGGTCAGAATCAAGATTCAACTAAGATTGAAGCGTCCAACAACCAATAACAAACGGGAGCAAAAACCGAACGTAGCACTCTTAAGAGACCCAGCTGTCCAGGAAAAATACCAGATCACCCTAAAGAATCGTTTTGAAGCCCTTACTACATCGGAGGCAGATGAATCGCAGGAGAGAGTTGATCGTCTTGCAATAGAGCTTGCGAATGCAATTAAAGACAGTACCAAAGAGGTGTGTTCATCAACGAAGCGGCATGTTCAACCCTGGATATCCGAAAAGACCTTGTTTCTCATCGATAAACGGAAGAAATGCAAGTCAAATAACCAACCGGAATATAGACGCCTCAACAAACTGGTCAGAGCTCATTTGAAGGAGGATAGAGCCATGTATTGGGATAATCTAGCAAAAGATATGGAAGAGGCAGCCAACCGGAACGAATTCCGAACCCTTTACTCAACCATTCGACGGGAATACACCCATTTACTTTTATTAGAATACATCCATTTACAAGTAGTAGAATACATCCATTTACTAGTACTAGAATGGTATACTACAAGCAAAACACGTCCATTTACTACAACTAGAATATATCCATTTAATACATCCATGTAATTATACTTATAGAATGCATACAAAGAGTACTACTAAAATACATATTTTTACTACGACTAGAATACATCCATTTACTGCTATGATGACTAAGGCTTCCGTTAGTCACGAGAGGCGATGGAAATGGTCCCATGAGAAATGTCCCGGTTGGTGGCTATGCAGTATATGTAGTGGCTATGTAGCCCAACACGGGATATGCAGTCTTTGATGCATTTGCTGCACTTGATAGTTGATTCTGGTGTGTGTTATAGGTTCCGCTTCCTCTGTGATCGTTTATCATCAGTTTTTATCAGCTAGCAAGCGTATCGTGTCCTCGTTGACTTTCAGACCAGTGATCCGAGCGTGTCTGCAGAAGGGCCTGTCTAGAACAAGCTTTTACCGTGTGTTGACATCGGTGCTCAGGTCTTTCATGTCGCGATTGCAGATATCCTTGAGGCGGAGATTTGGTCGACTGATCAACCTTATGCCAATGGCAAGTTTTGAATGAAGAAAGTCTTTGGGGATCTATACGTCTTCCTTCCGACGAACATGGGCCAGCCATCTGATGCAACGTTTGCTGAGAATCTTGGCACGTTCAAGCATCTCGTTGTTCTCTACTCGATCACTCCAAGTGATGCCAAGTATGCGTTGGAGACATCGCGTGTGATGCCGACAGTGTCCTGGTTTCACTGGCATACAGGAGAGGGATTAGCACGGCACACGGCGATTGTAGTGCTCATAGTCAGCACATCTTTGTTCCAAACTCTCTGGGACAACCTGGAGAGAAGTTTTGATGCCATTCCAATCCACGTGTTGCGCTCAGCGTCAAGCGACGGCATGGTTGTGAAGGTAGAGCCGATATACGTGAACTGACTGACTACCTCAAATTCGTAATTATTGATGATGAGGCTTGTGGGCTCCGCGTTGTGAGCCACCACTTTTATTTTCTTTAGGCTGATGGTCAACCATAACTCACCACATGCTTTAGCAAATTGGTATATCAGGTGCTGTAACTCAGCTTCTGTGTTAATGGCTAGGATATCATCCTCTTCGAAGAGCATGTTCCTGATGGTTGTTTTACGCACTTTACTCTTTGCCTTTTTTGTGCCAGGTTGGACAGTCTGTCGTCGGATCGCGTGTTCAGGTAGATCCAGTCTGTGGACATCCCAAAGACATGCTTGAGCAGGACAGTGAAGAAGATACCTTATGCACAGCACATCTTCTGGCCTAGTTATCAAACGCCGATGTGTTGGCTGACTGCTTGTGTTAATTCGTTGTCTTAAAACTTTATCTTGTTATGTCAATGTAAACGTGTTTTTAATAATCATTGTACATGATTTTATCTAATTTGTTTAATCTGCGATGATGGATGTAAAATATAGCGATTATCTTTAGATAGATTTTGTCTACATGATTAGTTTTTTTAGGAATATTCAGAGCGTTAAATTACATGAATCTTTAAATAAATGACGTATTTGTTGATAATTAGTAGCATTAGTATTATCAATAAGGCATTGTTAACGATTTTCGGTTTATTATTCTCATTGGCTACTGTCACAGAATTGTATATTATCGGTTTTGAAGTATACAAGAAATTTTCATTCTTTTCGACTTTGATATGAATTTCTCAGGATTATTTGATATTCACCCCATAATATTGCAAGTTACTTTCACATTTTCATTTATAATTTTGATAATTAAATTATTTGCTAAATTTTACAGAACTTTCTGGATTTGCGTCATTGTAATATTTGTTGTTGAGAAGTGTTTTCAATCACAAAAAGAATTACAAAAGGAGTTACATAAGTGAAGTAAGCATAGTTCACCATTGTTTTTCAGATTTCAGATTTCAGATTTACATTTTAGATTATAACTGCTGCAGATCGTGCAGCTTGTGAAACCAGCTGGTTTCCTGCACTTAGAGGAGCCTAACAAAAGTAAGTGTTTATTTTCTAAATAGAAGAATATCTCAAACAATTTTGTTCGTAGAATGTACTAGCATAGGTAAATAATTCAATATTCAGATTGCTAATAGATACCTTAAATCTCCACAAAACAATCCTACAAATACGCATGTATCAAACAGCATACCAAGGCAGGACTGGATCCTAATCCTGAACCCAAACAATACTAAAACAAAAACGCCTTGAAAGGATACAGTAACAACAAGAACTATATTTCAGGTCCTAAATGAGGAAGGAGAAGAAGAAAAAGAGAAAACAGACATAGAGGTCAGCAAACTGTCTGTTCTTAAGCCAGTTATTACATCAACTGAGATATGGAAGAAAGGAGGCCTAGCTTTGCACACCAAACTTCACGAATTCTTCGTTTGCTGTTGGGAGCGAGGGAAACTTCCGCAAGATCTCCGTGATGCAGTCATCATCACCCTGTACAAAAACAAAGGGGAAAAGTCTGACTGCTCAAACTACCGTGGGATAACTCTGCTCTCCGTTGCGGGCAAAATCCTTGCTAGAGTGTTGCTAAACAGACTAGTGCCAACCATTGCAGAAGATCATGTTCCAGAGAGTCAGTGTGGCTTCAGAGCCAAAAGGGGCACAACTGACATGGTGTTCGTCCTGAGACAGATCCAGGAAAAATGCAGAGAACAAAACAAAGGAATGTACATCACTTTTGTGGACCTAACAAAGGCTTTTGACACGGTGAGCAGAACTGGACTGTGGAAAATCCTTGAAAAACTTGGCTGTCCTCCCAAATTCCTTACCATGATCATCCAACTACATGAAGACCAGCTTGGTCAGGTTAAAAACAATAACGAACTGTCACAGACCTTCCCCATCGCAAATGGCGTGAAACAGGGCTGCGTTTTAGCTCCTACACTGTTTTCAATCTTCTTCAGCACGATGCTCCGAAAAGCTACAGAAGACCTTGGTGACGAAGATGGCATTTATATTAGATTCCGTACTGATGGCAACCTCTTCAACTTAAGGCGACTTCAGGCCCACACCAAAACTTTAGAAAAACTGATTAGTGAACTTCTATTTGCAGACGATGCCGCCCTTGTTGCCCACACGGAAGCTGCCTTACAACGAGCAACATCTTGCTTTGCAGAAGCTTGCCAGCTCTTTGGCCTCGAGGTAAACCTAAAGAAAACCGTGGTACTTCACCAGCCTGCCCCCAAGGAAGAGTACCGTCCACCAAGCATCCTCATTGACCGGACAGAGCTAAACGTAGTCCACCAGTTCACCTACCTGGGCTGTGTGATATCCTCTGATGCAATGATCGACAAAGAAATAGACAACAGATTAGCCAAAGCAAACAGCGCCTTCGGCAGACTCTACAAACGTGTCTGGCACAATCCCAATCTCAAGAGAGTTACAAAAATCAAAGTCTACATGGCTGTCGTACTGACCACCCTCCTATATGGCGCCGAATCCTGGGTCACCTACAGTCGTCACCTCCGTCTCCTTGAACGCTTCCATCAGCGCTGCCTCCGCACCATCCTCAACATCCACTGGAGTGACTTCGTTACCAACACTGAAGTCTTCAAGCAAGCGGGGATCACCAGCGTTGAGGCCACACTCGTGAAGATACAGCTTCGCTGGGCAGGGCATGTGTCCAGGATGGAGGATCATCGCCTGCCAAAAATTGCACTGTATGGTGAGCTACCAACTGGCCACCGTGATAGAGGGGCACCTCGAAAGAGATATAAAGACTCCTTGAAAAAGACCCTTACCTCCTGTGGCATTGATCACCGCCAATGGGCATCACTAGCTGTTGACCGTACAAGCTGGCGACGTACAATTCACCAGGCCGCTGACACTTTTGAACAAAACAGACGGGCCATCTTGGAGGAAAAACGTTGGCAAAGAAAAAACCGGGAGCCATTGTCAGCACCCACCAAAACCCAGACATTCCCCTGCAGCCTCTGTGGCCGGACGTGCCTATCACGTATTGGGTTCGTCAGCCACCAGCGCAAGTGCAATAGACATAGAAATCTTCCTTCTTAATCTTCGGGTGCGAAGTCAAGCCAACAACAACAACAACAACATCAACCCCAATGGAAGGGGGACAAATCAAGAAAAGGAAGGCAAGTAACCAATCAACCCCCTCCACTGACATTGCCTGGAGTGAGGAGGTGGAAAGAGAAGACGAGAAAGAGGAGAGGAAGAACAAACCCAAAGAAGACCAGAATAAACGAAGAGATTTAAATACCAACAAGCTAAGCGATACAGAAGAGAATGAAGTCGAGACGGAATACGACAGTTCGTTGCATTGGACGAAAGCGATTGAAACACTGACAGAGCGGGAAATGTTATTCACATCGAATGTCACAAGTGGTTTTTACATGTCAAAAGTAGCAACACAATAGGAGATGATCTTAAGTCCCTCGAAAAATTACACAATTTAGTCACACACAACAATGATAAACAATAACAACGCAACCATAACAACCAAATACACATAAAGCCATAACCTGGTACAGACATGAAGATGGAGGAACAGAACTTCCGGTTAATGTCAATAAATGCAATTGGAATTAACAAAGAAACATTAGAGAAGTTAAGAACAGTATAAAACTTCGGCATGCTTTTCGTACGCCGGACCCATAAAGGACTAACAAATGAACTGAAAACTGAGGGAGAAACTGAGTTGGATTGTATTATAATAACGAATCACTATATAGGGAGGGTCATAAAAGAAGTAGTAGCTGTTTTCATTAAAATGGAAAGAGGAATAAAATGGAAAAGGATAGAGGATGGAGATTTCTTTAAGGGGCGCCTAATACACTTTGAAACGGGTAGGGTTAATTTATCAATTAATATATTCCAACCTATAGGTATAGGAAGCAGGAATTTAAAGCCGAACTTGCAATGTATTAGCTAAGGTTCACAATGGGAAACGTGATTATAGGAGGAGATTTTAATTGGGTAGGAGACAAGATTGGCATGACTGGAAAATAAATTGACAGCAAGGAGAAAAGATCTAAGGAACAAATGAATGAAAACACAAAAATTGGTTGACATGTACAGAAGACTTAACATACCAAGGTTAGAATATACGTTCGAATACAACGGAGATATGGGAAGTAGGATAGACACAGTTTGGGGAACTTCGGCGGGGAACAATAAATACATAATAGCGGGGATTATAAATTACAAACTTTCGGACCATAAATTAATATATTTAGAAATATGGTGAATAAATAGAATAAGATGGGGAAGAGGCCAATGGAAGATAAATTCACTAAACTATACAAAAATGCAGAAGGATTATCTAAAAGGGAAGAGCTTAGACGAGGTGGGGAGAAACATTAAATTCACTAAAAATTGAAGTGGAAGGGACAATAAAAGACAAAAAGGACACTGGAACACAAACACAACTACTGCAGAGAACTGTATACATCACAAAACATAGATGACACAAAGATAGACGTTTACTTGTTTGTATATATACATATACATATAGCACACATACGAAGAGTAAAAAAACTAATATCAAACACAGGATACAGGGGACCACTAGCCAGGGTAAACTAAAAATGAAGGGAGCACTCATGAGAAGGTGATAAAAACAACCAACTCTTGAGGAACCCGCCCTTTAAAAACACTAGAGAAACAGAAAAAATACCCCTTTCAAAATATATTATAATTCCGATAAAGTTAGAAGAAATTAATTTGGAAAATTAAAAAAAAAACAAACAAACAAAACATCACATTAGGGGGAACACAAACACACATGAATACATTTTTAGTTTTTTAAAGGGGGTGGGGGCATCTGTCCTGTACCCACGAAAAAGGAAAGACAAATTATAAAAAGGTTATATTGCGACGTAGCCAGGGGATAGGAGTAAATAATCCTGTTCAGTCAAACAACGGGGCAGACTGTGCCTAGTAATGGCTGGAATGGAACCGGTACCTTTCTGGTCGCAACTATTAGATCAGTACGACTTTCATAATTAGGTACGACTCTTAATATTAAATCTGGGAGATCAATAATAACCAAAGACCCCTTTGATTATAAAATAGACCTGTCTTTGGGATTGTTTTGCTAGTTATTGTGTTGTGATATTTCTCTTACTCTCATGAACAAATACAATAGTATTGACTTCTTTCTGTAATGAAGTACACAATGGGTCCGTTTTATTTGAAGCATATTTTGAAAGCATCGCCATATTGTTTGATCTTAGAGATAGCTGTATATACATATCTTAATGGTAATTTAGTATAAAATATGCTTTTTCAAGTGACAGCTGATTAAATGTAGTCTAGGTACCCCTACTAGTCAGTAATGATTACAATTAGTACAGCTTTCATAATGCTTTGTTACTCATATATGTATTTTGTACATGGCCTTGTCCATATCTAGTTTAATATGTACCTGACCCGGAACATATATGTTTTAAACAACATAATACATCGGCAACATTATTTTCTATTAATGTGGATTAAATATAGGTAAACGTCTTATTTGGGTCGGATTCTAGCACACCCGAGGTCCACTAGGAAATTCTGAAACATGTTGACAGCTTTGAATGTTGTAGAGAAGAGGCCCCAGACATACATACGGACTCTAGTCTTAGCTGTAATATAATCTGTTTACTTGTGAAATTACTCATTCTTGCCTTAACATCCTGAAGCATAATCAGTCTTATTTTAATTTGGATGGATTAATTTATTCAAATTAGTATTCATTTGAATATCAGAGTGCTGATCAATGATATTCTTGAACAGAAATATTAATTTGCAATCATAGTGAATTCCAACAAGAACAGTTTTGGAATATATTATTGTGATACACGAAAAGGCCGTTAGCACATCGCTACAATCAAGGTCACGGGCATATTAGCATATTTGATATTATAGGCACATCAACACATTCAATATAGAAAGTTATTTGGAATACCACTGGAATTCAATTGGAATGTCCATCATACATTGGGACATGTGATAGAACTTGAATGTTTGTGATTTTATTCACATTACTGTTACTTTCTTTTAATCTTTCTCTTTTGTATTCTTGGAAAATAAATTAATTCTTGAAGTTTACAAAATGTTCGGATTTCGCTCTTTTATATTACTTAGTTTAACATCATAGAATCGTAGTGTGACCAATGTAGATAGGGTAAACATGATTTGAAGGCATGTAAGTACTTGTCTGGTGTAGTAGGTGACGTTTAAATCTTCCTGGTTGCCATCTTGCATGAAAAAAGAGGGCCGCTACGGGTCAAAATTACAAATACTATTGGGAGTTTTGTGTATTAGCAGCTGGTAAAGATAACAGAGGAGAAGGACACAGAATTCATTTTTTTAGCACATTCTCCTAAATATGTATTACATTGTGTATCGAATTAGACACTTTTACTTATGTTTTGACCATATTTTCTCTTTATGCGCCCCTTTTACCTTAAATGGAAAAAAAAACATTATTGCTGCCCTAATTGGGAGATGTTTGGAAATAGAGTCATCGGGCAGTATATAAATAATTCTAAACTTCCGTGTTATCTTCACTGGCAGGATGATTTCTGAATAGAAAACCTCTTTGTCTGAAGTTACAGAACACATCATGGATTGGAAAGTGAGCGGTTCCTTCACCCTGCTGTTATTTCTTTACTTCGTACCGGAAAGCAAGGCATGGAGCGGGTATGTTCGTTCAATTTATTTTGTTTCCATTTGTATAGAAGACGTACTTCTTAATGCTATATTGAAAATATACCAATGATTATAATTGGATACACTAAAATTCGACAATCCAAATAAGCCAGTTAAGACTTTGCATGCTCTGGAAAGGAACTTTTATTTAATTGTTTATTTATAACACCAATACCCTATTCTGAAATGATATATGGCAGATTTTATGTCACTTGCACTAAATCTCTTTTTACGAATTTTACACCAATCCGACTTTTAGGTCATTATAACAAAGATCATTAGACAAACACTGGTATGATAACATAAATCTGACTGTACACGCATTGTACTATACCGTAACTATCAGATCGTGGTAGTACCAACATAACAGAATGATGGTGCTTCTTTATCTTAGGAAGGATACACCATTGTAAGTTCTGAATGATAAGTCAGTTGCATGTGTTTGTATTAGATTTTTAAATGAACACTTCGTATATCAGTCGGGATTGATAAACGATTAGGTGTTTCCGAAGTCATTTACATGTAAATTGTTATCATTGAGTTTCTTCTGTTAAGATTCTCTAAAGTTATGAAGAAAGGTAGGTTTATGTTTGAACGAATAATCGGACAAATTCAGAGAGAGAGAGAGAGAGAGAGAGAGAGAGAGAGAGATGAGAGAGAGAGAGAGAGAGAGAGAGAGAGAGAGAGAGAGAGAGAGAGAAGAAAGAGATGATTTTTCGTTTGCAGCATTTAAATAGAATAAATATATTCATTGGTTTGCTGCATCAGCATTATAGTGTTATTGTTGCTTAATGAGTCTTTAGGGAGCTTTAGTTTTCGTATTGCTTCTGAAAAATGGCCGTCAAAATAGTCACATTATTAATACATGGTAAAGGTCCCATAAGGCGAGGTAGCCAGTCAAGAAAACGAAAACTGCACAAGACTTTCATGGGCTTACTTGGACCAATCGGAATCCCATAAAATGATATGTTAACATGTTGCGATACCAAAACTATGAACCTGCACAAGCTGTATGTAAAGTGTTTAGACTATGCGATATTTAAGGATTACTTAAAGCTTTCGGGGCCAATTTATGACACTTTACAAATTTGTTGAAGCGTTCCAAAGATCTCACATACGTTTCGATGGTTTTGTTGCTTCTTTTAAAAAAACTGTTACTGCAATTATTAAGAATGTAGAAGAATTGTTTTAAAAAAATGAAAAATTGAAATAACAATCATGTAAAGGTATGTCCAAATACTTGGCAAAGGCAATTACAGAACTATATCTCTATGTAAAAAGTGATGTCATATCCATGATGTCATAATGCATTGATTACGTCAATTCGATGTATGCAGTGAGAATATTAGTTTACGAAAGCAGACTAGAGACGTCTTAGTAAAGCGAAAAATCAATGCATTTCAAACGATTGTATAATGCTTGACAATCCATTTGAGAGATTCTTGTAGTGTAAATGTTCTTAGATAATATAGCGCCAAACGTTATTTTGTCGTTTTATCATATTTGGGATATTGGCTATTGCTGTCTTCCAAGTCATAAGAAACTGCTAATATTGGAACGAAACTAACACTTGAAATTTATTTTCTCCCCCCTGTGCTTAAATGTTCCCTTGACCTTTAATTGCTTATCTAATTTTGTAACCAAACTAACTTGCAATTATTTATAAAGAGTCTAACTGAATAACTAAAGAAGTGATATTACTTTATTTCTAGTGCTTATTCATGTTTAACCTTCCGTCTCCTCGTTTCTTTCGAATTTCATCCATTTACTGTAAAATGTTTGCGTCTATAATTAAAATATTTCATGAAGGAGGGACCACTCATAAATATGTAAAAGAAAATTCGCGGTATAATCTCTGTCCCAAATGTCAAATTTAGGACAATATATTCAGTGTCACTTTTAATCAAGGTTTCTACAATTCAATCATTAAATATTTTCAGAATAAAATTTTAACTTATGAACATCAAAACTTCCTAATTTAGACCAAATCATCACTACTTCCTAGTTGTATATTTATAGGGGAAATCATGGTTTTCATCTAAACGAGAAAACTATTTATCTACCTGTATGCAATGTATTTTAGACTTCAAATATATGTTTCAGATAAGCCGGATATCTTTATAGATTGGGTATTTGCCAAAAGGTTAGGTATCACCTTTATATTCGCTAGCCAAATATTGAATTGTTGGAAAAAGTTGGCAAGAAACATAATATTTATGACGTCCTAGCCTTATGGTATAAAAATAAAGGCTTTTAATATCATACGTATATACGATCTGAACGTGCCATTACTTGCAGTTATGCATTTGACAAAATTTAATGTTTCTAATTTTCTATTCATGCCTACGGTATACTCGTACCCTTATGTGGTGATTATCACGTATATATCGTTTGGTGGAACTTAATTAGTGTAAAGTTCTATCTAGTAGCACACCCAAATATGTAAATTTATTCCTGTGTATTGATCGCAAATTCGTAATGAATGAATTTAGATCATATTAACTTGTTCGAGCAGCTTGGATTACTGGAAAGCAGTTACATAGGGCAGATTCTTATTTTATATATTTTATAGATGTAATTAGAACATTTATCTGCCATGCTTATTTAAATGAGGGTCAATGGCATATGTATATTGAAGATATATGTACATATATATGTACATAACGCGTGATGAATTTAGAATATAGTACACACACACAATGACTCAATTTGTGTGTGTGTGTGTGTGTGTGTGTGTGTGTGTGTCAGCCCATTGAATTTATGTAAGCTCATTGATTTTTCAGTATTTTAGTTTATAAGTTTTCCAAAACCCCAAAATTCTTCAAGTTATGAATTTTGTTTATAGACACTTTAATTTACTGAACGAAGAAGCACAAACGTGGAAAAGAACGTTTATGTTACAGATTAGTAATATACGTCGTTACCTCGATGCCGTGAATTATTCCATCACGGTATTATCTCGTTCTTTTTGCTGATTCGAAATAAAACATTAATGTACTTTTGTTTATATACAAGCTTTACTTGCAAACTTACATTAAATATTAACCAAGTATCATGTTA
The DNA here is from genome assembly GCA_030141615.1 of Unio pictorum. Taxonomy (NCBI): domain Eukaryota; kingdom Metazoa; phylum Mollusca; class Bivalvia; order Unionida; family Unionidae; genus Unio; species Unio pictorum. Next base: position 7,333,094 of record JARLTB010000131.1, on the reverse strand, counting down.
TCCGTCTATTTCAACTTGTCATAATCGTAGGACACCATAACAATGAAACAATATAAATAAGGAAATACTGAGGTTATATCTTCTCTGATAGTCAGGGGCTTTTCTTGACATGTTCCATTTCTCTCTGAACAGTGGATGGCGACTTCAAAATCAAACCTAAACTCTACTCTTTTCCTGTCACTTTTGCCCATTACTACGTCAGGGTTGAGAAACGTTCCCGTGTCTGTATTAGATCTTGTTCTAAACCCACCATTTTCTGCTTGAAATGTGACTGTAAAACTTAACAAAGAAGAAAACAATGATTAATTATTAGCTTGAAAATAAAATACGTTAAAGAATCTGTAGTTAAGTTAACATTAGACATGTTTTAAGCTCCTTTAATTTACCATATCACTATTATAGTATTTTCTACTATCGAAAACGTGTTTTAGATGTAGTACGTGACTACATGCATTAAGGTTAGATGGGTACAACGAATATATGATACCTGCACGTATTAGCTTATCAATTTGAAAATGAACCTAGTAAAGAAATTTAACAGTTGTATGGACGTCAGAGATCGCCCATGCAAGTAACGATCTATTGTGTTTCATTGAGGAACATGTTCCGATATGAAATAGAAAACAAATTTTATAAATTCAAAGTTAAAATGGTCAGATATTGTGTAACACATCTGACATCTAATGAAAAACTGAAGAAGGAAAGTTTGAATAAAATGACATGAATTATTCAGAACGTTAAGCAATTAAGAGGTGAACTGTTTGATTTACAGGTTGAAAATAATAAGATAAAGACAAAAATGGATGGTAGATGTTTTGATGCTGAGCAATAATCTAGTGACCAATATTCTCAGAACGAAAAACTAAAATAATGCCGATCAAAAGTGAGCAAGATATTTAGAATCATGATGACGGTGACTGTTTTTATCTAAGACATAAACAATCACCCTTTAAAAAGGTATATTGGATATAGGTTAATCACAATGTATTATTTGTAAATTATGCAAACATGTCAATGAAGACGGCGGAACTATGTAAGGGAAGAAAATAATAATATACCGTCAGGGCAACATCAGCAAAGGAATATATTCACTCACCGATAAGATATATAAACAGACTTTGTACAGTCAGCTTGGGTCTCTGTGGAGAACGATTGAGCTTAATTATTTAAACTATAAACAGGAATTACAGAATGCTCAATATTGTACCCGGACTAAAGCATTAATTTATATATATATATATATATATATATATATATATATATATATATATATATATATATATATATATTGCGAAGATGTATATGCATTTGAAAAAATTTGACAAAATTTAATGTTTCTAATACAACATTAATACGTGTTGGTGTTGTTTATATATATATATATATATATATATATATATATATATATATATATAACAAAGTAAGATTCTATGTTTTGATTACAATTAAAAATGAATGGACTTAAAACTTGCATCTTAAACCATGATGCATTTCTAAACCAAAATGGATTAAAACGAGATGGGATGGGATTCTCATTGAATTTGGTTTAATTATGCAGCAAACACTGCACGTAACATCGTATAGGAAAGACTGAAACTTATTTTTCAACCAAGAACAATTATAAGCAAACATTAAGCTGCATCTTCGCAATATATATATATATATATATATATATATATATATATATATATATATATATATATATATATATATATATAATACATTAAAATTCAAGAGGGAGCCAAGTCGTGTCATTTACAGTGTTGTTATTGTATACGTTTTCATTTTAGCTCATCATTTACAGTGTGTATATAAAAATTAAAATATGAATGATAAATAGTCTTAATCATGAACACCTGTGCCTTTGTTAATTCATTATCAGAAGAACACACGTCGTTAAAAAGAATCAATTGATAAGTGGAAATAGAAACGATAAAAAGGATGGTATCACCTACTGGCAAGGCAGTCTGAAATGATCATCGCATGTATAAATAGAAAATTAGAAGACGTAACTTTATTGAATACAGTTATACATGTCTAGATTGAATACATTTTCTCTAGCACTTGATGATGTCCGATGAACGGTTGTCATACTTAGGTTTATTTTGAATATAATGTGTCACCTATCAAAAACGTGAAATAAAGGATAATGTAATATGTTCAAATACAAGAGTCAATACGTATGATTTATATAAATAACAGGTAAATTCACAAGACAGTTCAGAATGGGAGAGTGTTTACTTTGCAGTGAAATGTAGTCCATTTGCAAGCACTGGTTAAATCTTATTAATTGGCATATACATTTAAAAAAAATACACTTTAAACGATTTCATTGGAACACGACTGGCTCGAGTCTGGAGACAAAAATGATTACGAATCAACAGAACATCTTCAGCTTGTGCATGTTAGATGAAGACACATCAATAGGTAATCTCATTCTATTTATTACATTCCCATCCCCTTTTAATGTCAGAAGAACAACACCATATAATAATATTTCTCCTTCTCTCCACAACTGTTTGATAATCAAAGCAAAGAACATTTTTGTCACATCGGTTGCTGTCATCAGTGAACAGTTGGCTCAATTGTCCTTTTTAGCCTTTATTAGGAGTTTTTAGCGCCATCCATCCATTCTTTTCTTTTATTCGTGCTTGGTTTTCTAATATAGATTCAATGCAGGGGAAATTATACTTGGTTAAGAAAGTGTATTATACTATCTTTTATAGCATGAAGCAATAAACGATAAGTTATAAATAAAAAGTAAGTGTTGGCAGCACCAAATAATAGTATTACATCCATTTTTATATTTTATATATGTTGTCCGGTGCCTTGTTTGCCTTAAACGGAAAATAGTTGCTGCCTTAAATTGCGATTAGGTTGGAAATACAGCCATCACAGCATGAAACCATTTCTAAACGTCTGCTTTAACTTGATTTCCTAATAGAAAGCATATTGACCTGCAGTTAGAAAAAGCATCATGAACTGGAAAGTGTCTATATCCTTTAAGTTGTTATTTCTTTTCATAAATAGATTCATTGACGTGTTAAATAAAGATTACTGAACCTTCTACCTCAATTCGACCAATAAACATTTTCAATTGAAAATCTAAACTTATGAGCATAAACACGTCCTTGTTGAACAGCGTTCGGGGGAATCACATTCTAGTACCATTGTACCAAAATTCAATTTACTTAAGAAGTTATGTTTGAAAAGATCTGGGTATTTACAAAAACATTCCGATATAATTTCACATATGCTAGACGAAATGTAAAATATTAGAGAATGTTTACAAAGAAAATGTTCTTCGCGGAGATGGCATATTCTATTACCACCAGATTATGGTGTACATTTATATTTCGCGTAATAGTTCTGGAAGTTTTGTTAATACTTTGCTAATAGATTTGCAGTCTCGCACAAATATACCCTACTGACACAAAGTAAATTTTGTTAAACTTGTTGGAGTTAAAGTTTGTTATGTAAATTGAAATTTGCCGTTCAAGCATCAATACTTTTTCGTCAGAAATTCAATATATTCATCCTTTTGCCTCAATCGTTTGTTTCTATTAGTCATTTGAAATCATGTTACTGTTCAATACAGGCACGTATCATGAAACACATTGCCTGATGCAGATATGTAAAATCGGTATACACTACGTTACAGGGAGTGTTATGAAGTGACAAGGCCCCAAATGTTTCTGACGTAATATCACAGACAACTAGTTTTCCATCTTTGCGTCTCTGGCTGTCGCGTAGGTGGCTCATGTGGAAACAAATCCAATATTTCAAAATGATGCCAAGCGAGCTAAAGACAATTTGATTACGTTAGCATACTGATACGAAAAGCCAGTACTGTTTTGTGGTCTGATGTAATCTGAGACTTTGACGAGCCGTGTCTGAAAACATTAAAAAAAAATGATCAATGGAAGGCCTATTTGGTATTTGGAGACCAGCAAGACAATATCTCTTTCCAACGTGTGTTTTGATATGATCAGAATACAAAATAATGTATCATTTAGTTAGACCTCAAACGTTCAGTAGCGACGCTTTTATCAAGAAGGTACACTTACAGCTGTTTTCATCCATTTATAAAAGGCCTATGACACAATGGGGGCTCGGAATAATAAATGTCAGGTACGGTCTGTGTTCAAATGGTCGTCTACCCACATTTCATCAACATTCTTTTCAAATGTGAAATGTAAGGTACGAATGGTCTTCGCCATTTTTAATATGTACGAGCATGAGATGCACCGGGGCATTATTTAATATGTTACACATCTGAACATTACAGTTAATAATATTAACAAATTGTCCACTCTTGTTGTGGATTACTCATTATATGTTGATACTTTCCGAAAATATTATTTATTGAAACACGTTTATACAAAAAAAATTACAACAAAATATGAACAAGACTCAAAACTTGGGCCACTGTCAATGGTTTAAATTTTTAAAATGAAAAACATCATAATTTTTACATTTATTTCATTTAGTTAGACCCCATTATAGCCCTAAAGTCACGATGGAAGAAACTGCTATATCGGTTATTTATTAAACGTATTTGATTTAGATATCGTCTTCAATAGAAAGCTCGGCTTCATTTCACAAATTAAGAAGAAAGCTTGCTAGCTCATGATTGTCCCAAAGTTGTACCGCACATCGACGGACGTTGTGAAGGAACGTATCAAAACACATAAATGAATCCAATTAAAGAATTAAGACATAATTTATTCCTTGAATTAACAAAGTATATCCACTGAAACTAAGACGTATTCGATCTCCAACGGAAACACCAACTAATTTGCCAAGAAAGTCAGGCATTGCACGCAAATTCAAGTAAACAGCTTGACAAAAAGCAAGTATGTAATACTTCCGATCTAAAATACGAAATACGGTCCAAAACTAACGGACACTATATATATATATATATATATGTGTGTGTGTGTGTGTGTGTGTATGTATGTATGCGTGTATGTATGTATTGGCATAATATATTCACTCCTAATGAAAAATATATAATTATTTACCAAAACGCTCTTTTACACAATAATTATATCTATACATACTACTTTAAGAATACAGTACATGCAAAAATGTCTTATGAATGATTTATAACCTAAAGAAACTAAAGCAATATATTGCTTACAAGTAACACTTTATCTTCAATCATAATGCATCTCCTCCTATGTTTCTAATGTAAGTGTTATATTCATGTAACGTCAAACATCCCTTTATTACGACAATGTCTCTCTGGGGTTTTTATTACCGAAATCGTATTTTGCTAACTTCAGTGAATGGAATTTTGTAGAATACATGACAAATGGGAAACATAGTATGACCGCTCCGGTGGCCTAGTTGCTATATCGTCCGCCAAGGGTGCTGTGCGTCGTGGGTTCGATCCTCGGCCAAATGTTAAAGAGCAGGTGATTTAAAGATTCTGAATTCCGAAAATTCGTTAAACCAAAGACACTAGTGTTGGGCTATTTAAATCATCCTCACTATATCGGACAGGTACAATATGAACTGGCTGAACAATTAACTCTATCGGACAGGTACAATATAAACTGACTGAATAATTAACGTTGTTATTCAGACCAAGATACACCTTTGACATACATATATGACGAGTTGTTTCTGATTCGTCTTCCCAGAGTTACTAATGATACAATTAGTTGTTTACGTTCTTTTCTATTGATAATTGGTTGTACAATTTAGGTATAAGATCCAAATCTAATTAGACTAGATCAATTTTTTAATGGTTTTTTTAATGCCATTTTGAGCACAATATAGGCTTTACATGGCGGCCAGTATTAATGGTGGAGGAAGAACCCTGAAAAACGCCGGAAAGAACCACCGACCTACGAGAAGCTACTGGCAAACTTTTTCACATAACTACATTAGCCGAATCTTAGACTCAAACCCACGCAGAGGTGGAATGGCAGTGATCCATAACGGACAGCGCTTTAGACCACTCGGCCACTAGGGGCCCCAATACTAAATCAGACAGAGCTGCTAAAATAACCCTATCGTTACAATCATCCGATTCTAAAATACCATATTCTGATTTTAAACGTGGTAATTTGCAGTCCTTACTTAGTAAGTAGGAGGCATTTTGGAATGATACTATCAGAAACAAGCTCTATGTTATCAAACCTACCTTAGGCGAACGGCCACCTTCATATAGAACCATACGTAGGGACAAGAGAGTTATTACAATAATTTAATTGGTCATATATTTTGAAAGCGCGAAGACATACCCGAGTGCATTACTTGCAACGAAAATTCACAGTGAAACACGTTACGGTAGATTGTTTCGGTATACAACCTATACGTGTTCGTTAATACAAAGTTAAACACATGAAGGGATGCTCTGAAAGGTTAACCCGTCTTATGCTACAACATTTGTGAAGGAAGTTGACATTTATTCTAAAATATACCTTGTGCATAACCCTCTTTCATTTGATATTTATCAATCCAACACGTGTAATGTCAATCACTCTAATTTATATTTAATTACTAATTACACTTTATACAGTTCATATATACACTTCGACCGAAAACCTTCTTATATTATCCTCACCATCCTGGTGCGTCACAAAATTAACAACCAACCAAACATATATCTAGTTATGCATATGTTGTTTGGTTTTGATGTTAGTTTTGGATTTATAGTATATCAAATTAATCACTGAAATAAATGAAGAAACTATAACTGAACAGTTGTTTAGCCTTGATAAGTTCACATAATTCGAATTAATGCGAATATTTATATATTTGTAAGCTTCGTCTCTCTCATGGTTGTTTTAATCAAATTATATCTGTTCTCGTGTATTTGGGGTAATTTGTTTAATTCAATTTTAATAATGATATTGCCAAGCGATTTGTATACGACTTAGATCACTGATTATACCAGTCCATTGCAGTTGATTTAAGCAGAAATTGGATAAAATTGTTTTCTTATTATATTTTGTCCATAAAGCTTTGCGAATTTATTGTAAGGATCAGTTAGGTTTGTAAGTTAGATATTCGACGGGTTTTCATATGTAGTTTGTTTCCGACTTGATAGGGGATTACTAATATTAACTATGCAATAGCTGAGTCCTAATAGGAGGTCTGCTGATCCCGTACATTTCTATAACAGGCCCTGTAAAACATGGCATGAGTTAATTTTCAGGAAAGGGACATATTGATATCATACGTACAAACTTAATCTATGCAAGCTTCTCCCTTTACTTGTGGGGGAAAAATTAAGTATTCGAAACAATAATGTAATTAAAAACAGAGAAAACACGCTTATATTTCAAACTGTTATTCTATATCAAATCCGCTGCTTTAAAACCTTGTTTTTGTAGAAAGTTCAACCTTTATACAAAATAAACATCACTATGGAATTTAGGAACTTCCTATCAGTATCAAGACAGATGTTTCTACCAGCTTAAAAAGCTTGAAAGTATTGATTATTACTAGTTTTACATGCAGCCTTGAAGGTTTGTTCGAAAATAGAACAGCTAACCGTTGAATTGAAGTTCATGGCTTAAACATTAAATTTAAAAGCTAGAATCACCAAGAATTCTCAGTTAACAATATCGAAGGAATTCGCTACCTGTTACATCATCTTTTGTATCCATATATAAATAAGATATTTAGAAAGCAATAGTACAGTGATGGTTACGAAAGGACTTCTTCAAAGAAATCTGAAACCCAACTTATTAGTATATGTATTTAAAATGAAGCAATCAGTTTTTCTTGTATTATGCGAAATAAACATACATCTGTTTGAAGTAGGGCAGGTTGTCTTAGTTGCTAGAGCGTCTTCCTTTGTTTCTAAAAGATAACTTCGGAACTCACACTTAGGCACATTATGAACTTTGGGTTGAAGTTTACAACTGATGTAAATGCTTTTGTTCAAATATACAATATAATAATGTATCCCAATGAAAACTAATATTTTTTTCTTCAAAAACTTGAATGAATGAAAACGACGCTTTTCAAAAACACATGTCCGAAGAAAAACTTAAATTTAAATTTTTATTCAAAGATTTTCAAGGATTCAGCATACAAAATAAGGTTTAAAACATAATATATTTGCATTAAATTCTATGCCGTTGGTATAGCGTCTTACTTTGTTCTTAAAGAAATATCCACTTAGCGGAAGTCGAGTACAGAAGGTAATCCATCAAGTAGCATGCCACCGTATTTCTTACTGCACTAATGAGTTCCTCAGGTAACGAAATGAATCAAATGCTACTAAGAACATTTGATACAAAATGTATTATAAAAACTATTTGTGTATATTAAATCGGAGCAAAGTATTTGTAAGAAAAGTACAACAACCACGTTTTCGATAAAAACGTTCAACCTTTCAAGCCAGTGCATAATTCAATTGTGAACGATAAATGTATGTTTATGAAGAAATAAATTGTTGTATTTGCTTTATGTCTACGTTTATAAATGCAATTATACAATGTTTTTAATATTTTACAGAAATGTATGTACACGGCTGGCTATTAACTGGGTTTACCGAGAGTATTGTATATGCAGATATTGGTGGTAAGTTATCGGTATACCTGTGAAGGTATATTGCGAATTTGTTTGTATATTAATTTATTTTTATCTCTGAAATGCTCTTGTGAGATAATGCCTCGACTAATAAACCTATTTAGTGCATCTGACGCTTGTATAGATTGAACAGAAACCAAGAAGAATTTTTAACGATCCTATTTGATACGGGATAATAATAGTTGAGAGTCAGTTTTTTTATAACCAAGTATATCAATAAATACTTTACATTCATCACTAAAATGCTAACATATGAATCGTTGTGGTCGAGGTAGATAAAGTGTCTGCATTTTCTTTGTTTAAATAATATGTGAGAGAGAGAGAGAGGGGGGGGGGAGTAAATTACACTAGAAGATATACACTAATTGAACCAGTATTGCTGTATGCCTTAAACATCTGTACTGGACACTGAAGAAATATTTTGGTTACTTAACAGGTCCCAGTTAAATATGAGAACCGTTAAATAAAATCTGCCACGAACTATTTATCGGTGTTTCGTTGCTTATGATTGTTTCTTACCATATTCAAACAATTGAACTGCTTCAGGCGGTGCTTAATTTGAGCTTAACAATTCAAACAGTAGTAGAGCCAGTAGACGGATAATTGGAATATTACCACTAACCGACCTTTATATGTTTTCTCAACTAGGCAAGTGCACCTGTCTGGCAGTTTATAGTTTGTACCCTTTTTGCATTGGTAGACTTATTGATTTGCTTGACAAATTATTGTAAATTACTAATGTTTATAAACTTTGACATCGGCAATGAATCTCAGGAACAGAGTACCCAGAGTGCATCAGCTTGCGAAATGTGCAATTAAGAAATTAAAGAGCTTTTCTTCTTGGTTACGTTGAAATTGTAACTCAAACGTGGTGGGGAGCGGGTCTTCTTTAATGCAGAATTTAACCTTGTATTTGCATGAAATTTCCATTGCTTGCAAAATAACATGTGCAATGATATGTCGATGGTATTTAGTTCTAATTGTTGGCTATATTTGGACTTTGTAGGGGGTGTTCCGCATGGAGGGGGAGCTGGGTGCCGATATATTATTATGAAAACTATTGCTGCCCTGGTTGGAGGCATAATGGAAACCAAGCTTGCACAATACGTAAATACATATTTTTATTTTTGAGACAATCATACTTATTCACACATTCCATACGGCCACCATTGGTCTCAGTTATACTGTATTCAAACTATTTATGTTTCTAGCATGGCCATACGCTGAATTTGTAGAAAATGTATAAACGTACAATTTATAGTTTTATTAAAATGAAAAAAATTTCTTTATAGCAACCTAATTTAAGTTGATTGGTACTACGCATGTGTTTGAATTAATTATTCATAACTCTGTGCCAACACGAATCTATGCGTTGTGGAAATATTCACATCTGCACGGATTTTGCAAGAAATGTTTTTAAGGAAACCCAGAAATCCGAATTTTAGGTCAGAAATTACTCATTTTTCAATTGTTCGAATACATGCATTTGTGCAAATTTTTTCGATATACTGACACTTTCTGAAATAGTAACTTATGTTTGCTAGCAAAAGTATCTTTTCCAAGATTCATTATTTGTTTTAATTTTTAAAGTAGCTACGCCATCAATTCAGTAATTTTACAAAAGGCTGGTAAAATACATCTGGTCTTGTTTTGTTCTGTATCACAGCAATCTGCTATCCATCATGCAAAAACGGAGGAACGTGTATTAATCCTAACACGTGTGCTTGCCTTGGCTCATATACTGGCCCAACCTGTGAAACACGTAAGTATGCGTATTATTTCCTTTTATCAAACCCAGTTAATCATAGCATATGAAAGACGGGTTGATAATTGGAGATGATTTCAACTTGTTGAAGGTTGTTATTGTGTAGAAGACACGTGTAACACTACTTATATTAAATATTCTGGATCATTAATGAATTTTAAAATGTTTTTATATATATATATATATATATATATATATATATATATATATATATATATTCGCGTGAGCTTTATGTACGTTTGAATAGACAAATATATCACGAAGTCCAAAATTCAAAATATTAGTATTTGCAGTTTATATAAAGCCCCAACGTTCTTGTGCAGCACACCAGGGAACAGGTACATGTATATAACGACACTAAAATGTAAAAATATTCAATATTAACTAAGATATCATATATATATATATATATATATATATATATATATATATATATATATATATATATATATATGTGTGTGTGTGTGTGTGTGTGTGTGTTTTCATATAAATGTGTATTTGCCGCTTATTCGAAAAGAATTTTTACAACGAACAGCAATTTTACTCTATTATTAGAAATCTTACTAAAATAAATGATGATACAATGCTGCGATATTGGTTTAGAAAAAGCGGTATTTAATCGAATGATCAAGCAGTGCAGGTGTTGCGTAGTTACAAGTACTAGCTCAGCAAGAAACTAATATTGCAATATTTGTATGTTGTCTGTAAGGTCTCAAGTAAACAAATGTATGTCTCCAGCGTTAGTAAACCAAGCCTTTTCGCATCTATATATATATATATATATATATATATATATATATATATATATATATATATATATATATATATATATATATATGTATATATATATATATATCTTTTGTTTCCAATTATGATTCTTAAACCATCACACGTATTGCTTATATTCGAATCAATGCCTTTTTAACATGTAATTAACTGTGTGACTTTCACAGACACATTTAATACGCAGATTCTATGCTACCTCCTGTAAATGATCAGAATAACGTGTCAAAGCTAACTACCTTCTATGTTCTGTCAATATGCCTTGTAATTTATGCAAGTATTGTAGCAGCCCCTTTTCCTAATTTCATCAATCATATTTTGCGTTTTATCTCTGGGTGAATTTGATCCGTGTTGTATTATGTGATGACCTATATTAACAAGTAATCGTTTTTTAAATATATGTAATATGTTTTCATATCTGGCAGAAATTCGCGATCTGTACTTGAGCGTGTTACGTCAAGATCAAACAAATGATGATAAGGTATATCCTACTATCTTTTTTTTTGAACACTGTATACTGGGTCATCAGTAAAGAAATCTATGTTTACAGTTCTAGTTACCAACGCCTCTAGGTTTAGGTGTATCACGCTCAAGTACAGATCAGTCAAAGTACTACTTGACGATGGTGGAGATGTCCTAATTGTTTTTATATACGAGAATAATAGTATATATACATGCAAGAAAGTGCTACTAGAACGCAAACAGCGCTAATGTGAAGACTGAAGAACTCCAAGGAGGAGCCTATTTTATAAGGGGTTCATTCATGAGAGCCGCGTGACAATAAATCAATCCACTCAATCTGTGTTGTTATTAATCAACGATGTATGTGTCTAATGTCACCTGCTAACTAAAATATGCTTTATCATTACATGCAAATCTTTCTGGAGCAACATCTAGCGCAAAGTTCAAAATGGCAACATGGGAGGGTATTGCTATTCCACGTGAATTTACAAGTTACCAAAACAGAATTCGATCAAGAAATACTGTATACATATCGGAATTCTTCTGAGTTCCAAAGGAGATTCGTTTAGGTTATCGTGCATGATCTCCACAAAGAAGATCATCGACCTACCTTACACTCTTGACTTCTTAGGGAACATCAGTTGTTCACAGCAACGGTCTCGAGAATGTGTATATTTGAGGTGCAGATTGAGAAATTACCTAATTCTAGAGTTTATACTGAGTGTAGAAAGTATTTAGTTTTAATTTGCTTTATATTCTTAAGAAAGTCTATTGTCACCGAAGTGACATTCAGCGATATAAAAAATGTCATCTCTATGAAATACCAACAGCAAATATTTTGATCTAAAATCCCGCATAATGAGCATAGGCTCAGAAAACAGGTTACTAACGCTATGCAAAGTTTATAAGATTTTTTGTGTACTAAAGTTTGCTGTTCGGTATACTAGGCCCAATTTTAAGAAGATGCGCCACTGATTATCCTTCTATTACATATGCGCTCTCCATCATCATCTGCTCTACTCAGATTTGTTGATTTCTTCATTTTCTTTTAATTTAGCTAAACCTTAAATAGCACTTCAAAAAAGCAAAGCGAGTCAGTTTATTCCTTCGGTAATATAATATTAACAGTATCTAGCGTATCTAGCGTGTCAGTGAATATTGACGTTTTGCAAAATAATAACCCTCTATTCTTACTGTGCCTGCAAAGATGGAATTTTTTTTAGCAATGGTATATACCTATCTGAACGGATTTGTACATTAGTAAACGCCTTCCTGGTGCGGAAAGAAGAGTATTTGCTAATTTGTATGAAAAGATTAAGTTTGACTTGTCAAATAATTTCTGGAGCAGTTGAAATCCTGACTGAAATGGAAATTAAGTTTCAAGAAATTTCTATGTATTATTTGTTTGAGCACAGTCGAAACACAGTGGAAAGTGGCATATGCTTTATCTGCTCGAAATATGGACGCTGCCGCCCATACACGAGTCTCCTCCTGCCTTTCAGGTAGGCTTTGGTTAGCCAAAGGCTAAAGAAGAAAACCCTAAAAGTTAATATGTATTGGAGATCCTCAGGAAGCTGGACGATGTACTACATACCCTACTGGCAATTCCTTATTCTAGAGAGGGATGTGCTCCGTAGACAACTTTTGCCCAAAACACAATGGTAATGCTGGACAAATCTGAAGTTACCATACCTAATCAGTCGTTACCTGGGTTAACAAGCCTGCTGTTGTCCGATAGCACGGAGACGACAAGTGTGCTACTGGTACTTTGCATAAATTAGAGCGAGAGACAGTAGATCGCCACCGGGAACATTATAACTCTGAAGCAAATTGGAAGTCTCCAAGAATTGGCACATGAGGTTTAACACTACGCATGGCACATTCTGGGACTTTGTTAAGTCAGATTAGGAATGCTATGAGAACACTTATCTGAAGATGGGCATATATTCTACTATAGTAGAGAGTTGGACAAGTCCTTACATGGAGTAGGCTTCCTTATAAAGAAAGCCATCAAGGGATATGTGCTTGAATGCCGCCCCAGAATCATCTCCATTAGTCCAAAAGCATCTCCCTTTTACGTCACAATTATCCAAGTCTATGCTGCAACTACTGATAATCATGATGAAGAAATAGAGTTTTAAAGCAAACTCTAGGGTATTCTAAACATGATCAGTAAGAAAGACATCATCATCATCCAAGGAGACTGGAATGTCAACGTTGACAATGATGCTCTAAAAGTATGGGATGAGCATTTTGCAACGGGCTTAACAAAGAAATAGGGAGACGGTTACTCGATTTCACAAGCAACAACAACTTGATACTAGGTAACATCCAGGGATAACATACAACTTCACAATGCTGAACATTTCACGCACCAAATGGAACCCATCATAACCAGATCAACTACATACTGGTTCAAAACCGTTACCGATCTGGCATCAATTGAACAAACGCAAGAACGTTTCCAGCTGCTGATATTAGGAGTGATCACGACCTCGTCATTATGAACCCCAGAGTGAGGCTGAATACAATTAACAAACCAAAGCAAATCGACTCAAATTCAACCTTGAACTACTAAAGGGCCCTAACATATGCAAGACATTGCAAGTCACAATTGGAGGAAACGTTTTGATGGATGTTGATGTTACATTAATGAGAGACACTTTTAATACAGGAATGACAACACCTGCGAAACACATCATTGGCCTCCATTGCTCAAATAAAAAAAATGGGTTGCAGCAGAGATAGTGAATCGCCGAAGAACAGGCAGGGTTTCAGAGTGAATTAAGCACAACATAACAAATATTCAATCTCAGGGTTCTATGCGAAACAACTCAACAAGATATCTTGCAGATGTGACATGGATATAAACGCCGAGAAGACAAAGCTGATGATAAATAGTGGCAAACAAATCTCAGCCAATATCGAAATCAGAGGATATGAACTGGGAACAGTGGGTCAGTTCAAGTGTCTTGGTTCCATATTTACCGACGATGGATCAAGAGCAGAACATTTGTCACGAGCAACACACATATCAGCAGAAATGTCAAAGTTAAGACCCATCTGGAGAGATATCGTTCTGACAATTAATATCAGACTATTGAGAGCTCTAGTGATCTCAATCCTTTTATATCCATATGAGGCATGGAACATGAAGAGTTGCAACGAAGAACTGAGGCACTTGAAAGGAGATGCTACATAACCATCCTTGTCATCTCTTACATGTACTTTATCACCAATGAAAAAGTGAATAACACCATTGGGCTCAAAGTAGACCATTATTAAAATTTCCTCACCACTGTCAAAAAGAGAAAGCTAAGAAGATATGGTCATTTCACTAGAGACAACAATCAAGGCATCGTTGAGGTTGGCATAAGTAGAAGTATACAGATAAAACAGTAGACTGACAGCATCACAGAATGGACCAGGAAGCGTTTTGCGGTGACACAGACATTAGCACATGATCGAGGCAAGTGGAGGTAACTGGTTAGAAAATCAGCAGCACGGTGCCTCAACGACCACACAAGGTCAAGAGACTGGTGATAATGATGAGTCGAACACACGGGAGAAAGCATTGTATTAATCTAACGTTTATCACTGTCCATATCTTTCCATTTATTAAATAAATCGTAGGCATTGTTGCAGAGGTTATTAATCTATAATGAAACTTTGTATTGTTGCAAGTTGTTACAATTTCGTTTGTCTTAGGACTGTTTTGGATATCACGTTAAAACACCTTATTTCTCTTTATTTTGCAAACGTGATTACATTGAAATTTATTGATTATACAATGGACTAATATCTGCATGCCAGTGTACCTTTAGAGAAAAGGTAGGGTGGGGAGGAAAAAATATATTATCACAAACACAGGGACAACAGTGACAACATGTAATGTAATGCACTCAAACAGCTAAACTCAATAGTCACCGTAACTATTTAACAATGATGTGCTCGTTATATTGCTAGTGGCAAGGTTCTTAAAAGACGATTCAAGTGTTTGGTTGTCTGGATAATCAGGGTTATCATTGTTAACAGTAAGACGTAGTTAAAGTAACACAACAATGCCTAACACCATCACAATTAAGCTGGATAAATATTGTATGTCTCTGAAGACTTCCGATTATCACATGACTCTTTTTATTTATATTTCTTTTGTTTACGTTACTGACATGAAACACTTAGCGATAAGCCGTATTCTATATTTGGAATGACTTGTTTTCTAGTCTATGCGCGTATCATGGTGTTTACAGAGATTAATATTTGATTCAACTCAAAGTTCTGTAATTTATTACAATGGCGAAAGGTTTGAATTCCTGACAAACTAGTATGGTCATTAAAACCATGAGAATGGTATGTCCCAGGTACTCATTAGTATTCAAGACCGGTTAATTTATCGCATTAGCATCAAGCAAGACGTTACATTATGTTGATGGGGCTATTTCTGATTTGTACCATATTCACATCATTTATAATTTTGTTCATCATTTTTTTTTCAGCCCAGTGTTCTTATCTATATCCGTGTTATCCGGGAGATTGTAAGGCACCTAACAACTGCACATGTTTTAAAGGTTTTGGTGGCACACCATCCTCCACCGTTGGTTGCAGAGACAGTAAGCTATACATATCGTCTTATTATGCTATTTTGCTGTTTTATGTTTCGTATTGATTCCTATTAATTCTTTGTACAAGGTAACAAATCCACTAGTTTCGGAAAATGCGTTTGTACCCTTTTCTTCTGTACACGCGCTTGAACACAACTTTTCATGATATCTTCCTTTGTCATCTTCGATATATAAAAAAGTCATTAATAACTAACGCATCATTTTCTGCTCTAGATAAGTGCCCCCAAATAAATGCGTATTAATGTGTAAGATCAGTAATTTTCAGTATCTCAGTAAAGTACTGATAACTTGTAATTTTAC
The DNA here is from genome assembly GCA_030141615.1 of Unio pictorum. NCBI lineage: Eukaryota > Metazoa > Mollusca > Bivalvia > Unionida > Unionidae > Unio > Unio pictorum. The sequence goes on along the minus strand of JARLTB010000131.1, from coordinate 7,316,606 downwards.
CTCGTTATGATACAGACCACTTTGAATTTATATCGGCTAAATTAATGATAATATAAACAGCTACCGAGATTATATTGACGAAATTCAAACATATAGTAAAGCATACGTTTGTTCAAGAAATAAAACATTCGTGAAGCATTTTGGGATTTTTGATAAAACCAGGAATTTAATATTTTGTACCACGGAAAGGTAAGCAGTAATAATGTTTTATTTTTTTATACTTAACAGAACATTATTGGGAAAATATTATAAATTTGTAATAACTATATTTTCATTTGTGAAAAATATATCTTATAGCTGCACATGTGAAAACCAGAAGTTCCCATAATAAATAATGGTGCATGAATAAGTGTTTCTCTATATGTTATATATTTGCAGCAAGAAAAAAAAAACGAAATGAGTATTTTGCGAGTTTAAACAAATATCAGGACTGCACTACCATTCAGGCATATAGACTCCCCCCTCCGAACTTAACTATGCTATCTGACAAATTCATTCAAACCCGTTGTGCTAAATTGCTAAATGTGAGTTGCTTTTGCGATCATAAAGCGTAAAGTATATTACAAAATGTGAAACATTTAAATTATTGTAACGGCATATGTTATCACAAGCTTCGCTATGCTTAAAATTGCTGACATGTTTATGTTTGTCAATGAAAACAATTAAAACTGAATTGATGGGATGGGATATTGTGTTGATGTGTGAATTTTATCTTCTATGAGTCGATTTATTACCAGCTTTAAAATGGTTTCTGTAAACCCAAACAAATAAAACAAAACCCAAACAAATAAACCATGGCAAACTTTGATTGGTGAAAGTACCATTCTTAAAAATCAACGTTTGTTGCACCACACAATACTGATATTGCCATGAAAAACATATATTGTTTTTAAGCAATTTAAGAAAGTAATTTTCATACATGAGTATCGAAGAAAATGAGCCGATTGAATACGATTTACGTCCCTTTAATATATCACCGTACTATTTGTGAAGTTAAATAAGTACAAATTTCCTTATATGTATTAAAAATAAAATGTCATGACATCATCAGTTTTTGTAATATATATTTTTTGCATCAGAAAAGAAAATACCAGTTTTATAGAGAATAATGATATTATCTTCAGCCTAATGTTTGATAGCGATTTCGCTACTGTTAGAGATACTAAATACATAAACCCGATCGTTTGCAAGGGTCGAGGTTAATGCTGACAGAGATTTTCAGTTTATTCCAGACTATTACATGTAGAGTATTGCTATTGATAGTTGGCAAATAGTTATTAACTGAAATATGCAAAAGCGTAGGACTCGGATAATTAACATAAACATACTGCGCTGTCTGAGTATTCTGTACTGCAGTTAATTGTAAAATAATGTATGTGAGTGGTGGGTTGGTGATCTCAAATCTATGCTATATTGCCTAAAACAATTAATTTAATATCGTTGTAACGTCGGGGCCCAGGGTTATAAACTGCGATAGGAATGCATCCAAACATAACTTGTGTGAACCCAAAAATTGATTCATAAATCAGATATAGTGATATATGAACGCCTTTATTGTGCTTCTATTTTGGGAAACGTCAAACAGCGTAGTAGGTTTGTTTGCGTACTTCACTGATTGATAGTTGAATCTGTATTACAGTTTCTTTTCTGCCCACTAAAAGTGTACTAAAATTTGCTGACGCGCAGTTATGCTCAATTGGTTACTTTTAATGAAAGGTAAATACTAAAAGATGTTATAATTGTGACAGTTACCTTACCTTTATATGCAGTGTTACGAGTCTATGTTCATAAATGCATCACAAAAAGATGGAAGACAACATAAATATAACAAATAATCTATTTCTCGTAACACCAAAAAAAGAATGAGACATAAAACTTAAAGTATTGCGAGTTAAATCCAAGAAAAATCCAAGAATTAAAACACAAGTCTTAACAATGAAACGTTTGCGATGAAATTCAAAATTAAGGCGATGAAATCTGTATTAATGTACGAAGGGAAGATGTGTCAACAGTCTATTGTTGAACCACATAAAATATTATTCCAGCTTTGAATTCCGTTTACATTCCAGTGATTATCTTTGTCCAAGAAGTTTGACAGAGCACTTTTGAATTTCCAGGAAGAAACAATCACTTGAATTCAATAATTTGACAAACATTAAATTCAGCCCAAACTGGTTACAATATAATACAACTTAACGTGTCCAATGGTTTTAGCCCAACTGACAATCCCTTATCAAGACCTCAGTTATAGGACTAAGACGCAAAACACATTCCCGGATGATAGGCAGACGTTCATTGTTTTGAAAGAAATAGAATTTTGTCATCAGCTGACATATAATACATGGCACAGAGTCCATGATACATTCAATGTTCAATGTTAAAATTAACCTCTTTTATAATCACTCGCAGTTATTTCTGATGAAGAGAAACCCCAACTTGGCAGAGTCTTGGCGACACTTGCGAATTTAAAGCGCATACCAAATGCACCAGACGAACTGAAATTCGAATTTGTCACTGATGCGACTTACAAGAACGAAACTGAGATGATATGGAGCAACCAGAATCAATTCAACCTTTTATCGTTTGAATTTGAATCTATCTACATGAATCCTAATGATTTCCCAGCCAATCGGCCAATTTACGTTCATGATTATGGCATTGGAATTGTTAAAGGCAGCATACATGTCAATTTGACGAAAATACCCCGAAACGGTATGTAGAAACAAACGAATGCACCCTACGCATCTATTTACCTATCTCTTTATTAATAAACCAATACAAAATGCTTTCATTTTATTTCACACGACGGCCAAATAGTCCAGGTGCAGAACAATATATGGAAAAAATCATTCTACCATTATATATGTTTCTAGGTAAGATGGAAATGATATAGCTGTATGTGGATTTTGGACTTTATAATGTCAATATTGACAAAAACATTTTTTTATATAAGTTTGTAAAATCAGATAAATATAATAAAGCGATCATTGCTGTGCGTCCATATTTTCTAAAAGATTATGGAACAATTTAATGCCGAGGGTATAACGTCTATTTCTTGCGTTTGGCAAACGTATGCAAGCGTCAAGTGTTATATAATTAATTTTATATTATTTGTTATAAATACATTAATTACATATGCAAGGCATACTGAAGAAATTTGATCGTTGTGTGTGTTCAAGTAACATCTGTACTATAAGTAAGGTAGAATTCCTGATATATCACTCAACAAAGTATCTAATGAAATAAAAGTCATTGGAAAAAAAATATGAGGTTTCATGAATTTGATATAGATTAGTGCAGGCCTTGTTAGATGTATTTTGTCGTTTCTTTGGTTGTGTTGATCAAACATTAACATCCCATACCTGATTCTTCTACTACAATTAACGATTTATATTAAATGTCAATTAGTTTATCAATTATGATTTATTTATTTTAATTTTAATTCTCTTTATGTTAGATGGCCCAATTAGAGATGTACATCTAGATCAAACATATAATTGCAGTGGACTTTCTTACATGAAACCGATACTTAACACTGCTGCGAAATGCTACATTAAAGACGATCAGTTCTCTAGGGCAATTTCGAACGGGGATTGGTAAGTAATCTATTTTCAATTAATGTATATATGTATAGTAACTAATTAGACATATTTGTGGGGATATAATATTGTGTGTAGGTCTTCAATATTGGACGATCTAATAAGGAATAAATTTAGTGGGAATCACTCTCTTTCTCTGGCCTCTAATCAAGAGTTACTGTTTGATATCTAATTTATACATAACTAGTATAGAAATCTTGACGTGTGTATAAGATATTGTTTACAAGAATATTTGGCAAGATCTCGTTGAAAAAAGGTGTAAATCTAATTAATTTACAAAACTTTTTCTCCGTCTTTTCTACAATTGATAAGGAACCTGATGCATATTCATAATAAAATAATCTCATTGTAAATTTCTATCCAAAAATAGTTCAAAATCTTTACTTGAAATCCACCCACACTTGAATTTTGTTTTATCAGTTTTACACAGATTTTAACTAGATTTGCGCATTTTCATATTAAGGTATTAAGGTAGTCATATTATGGAATCTATATTCATTGACGAAATTGAACTACGCAACATAGATATGCATAGCGACACACACACACACACGTATGTGTATATATATATATATATATATATATATATATATATATATTTAAATATATATATATACATACATATATATATCTATATAAATATACATACATACATACATATATATATATATATATATATATATATATATATATATATATATATATATATATATATATATATATATATATATATAAATTAATGCTTTAGTCCGAGTACAATATTGAGCATTCTGTAAGTCCTGTTTATAGTTTAAATAATTAAGCTCAATCGTTATACACAAAGACCCAAGCTGACTGTACAAAGTCTGTTTATATATCTTATCGGTGAGTGAACATATTCCTTTGCTGATGTTGCCCTGACGGCATATTATTATTTTCTTCCCTTACATAGTTTCGCCGTCTTCATTGACATGTTTGCATAATTTACAAATAATACATTGTGATTAACCTATATCCAATATACCTTTTTAAAGGGTGATTTTTTTTATGTCTTTGATTATGTCATCATGATTCTAAATATCTTGCTCACTTTTGATCGGCATTATTTTAGTTTTTCGTTCTGAGAATATTAGTCACTAGATTATTGCTCAGCATCAAAACATCTACCATCCATTTTTGTCTTTATCTTATTATTTTCAACCTGTAAATCAAACAATTCACCTCATAATTCCTTAACGTTCTGAATAATTCATGTCACTTTATTCAAACTTTCCTTCTTAAGTTTTTCAGTAGATGTCAGACGTGTTACACAATATCTGACCATTTTAACTTTGAATTTATAAAATTTGTTTTCTATTTCATATCGAAACATTTTCCTCAATGAAAGACAATCGATCGTTGCATGGGCGACCTCTGACGTCCATACAACTGTTAAATTTCTTTACTAGGTTCATTTTCAAATTGATAAGCTAATACGTGCAGGTATCGTATATTCGTTGTACCCATCTAACTTTAATTGATGTAGTCACGTACTACATCTAAAACACGTTTTCGATAGTAGAAAATACTATAATAGTGATATGGTAAATTAAAGGAGCTTTAAACATGTATAATGTTAACTTAACTACAAATTCTTTAACGTATTTTATTTTCAAGCTAATAATTAATCAATATTTGCTTCTTTGTTAAGGTTTACAGTCACATTTCAAGCAGAAAATGGTGGGTTTAGAACGAGATCTAATACAGACACGGGAACGCTTCTCATCCCTGACGTAGTAATGGGCAAAAGTGACAGAAAAAGAGTAGAGTTTAGGTTTGATTTTGAAGTCGCCATCCACTGTTCAGAGAGAAATGGAACATGTCAAGAAAAGCCCCTGGCTATCAGAGAAGATATAACCTCAGTATTTCCTTTATTTATATTGTTTCATTGTTATGGTGTCCTACGATTATGACAAGTTGAAATAGACGGATAACATGATACTTGATTAATATTTAATGTGAGTTTGCAAGTAAAGCTTGTATATAAACAAAAGTACATTAATGTTTTATTTCGAATCAGCAAAAAGAACGAGTTAATACCGTGATGGAATAATTCACGGCATCGAGGTAACGACGTCTATTACTAATCCGTAACATAAACGTTCTTTTCCACGTTTGTGCTTCTTCGTTCAGTAAATTAAAGTGTCTATAAACAAAATGCATAACTTGAAGCATTTTCGGGTTTTCGAAAACTTATAAACTGAAATACTGAAAAATCAATGAGCTTACATAAATCCAATGGGCTCACACACACACACACACACACACACGCACACACACACACACATTGAGTCAGACCGCTGTGCTGGCCTAGTGTTTAGAGCGTCCACCGTGGAAGCGGGAGGTCGCGGGTTCGATCCTGGATTGGCGCTGAGCATTAAGGTGTTAGTGATAGGACTGGTCGGCCTGTTGTCAAGATAATGTGACGGGGTGGGACATCATGCTACATATCTGTGACATCACTATAAACTGCCTCACTGCAGACATCCTAGCGATATGACTGAATTTATTTTCTGCTATGCAATTGTTATATCAATTTAGTTTCAGAATTATTAAAAGATGGATCCAGATAAGCGATATAACTTATCATTCGTGGTAGTTTAAAGCTTGGAGTATTACTGTAATTTCTACTGTAGGATTTGAATGTCTAAGAGGTTTCCGTCCCGAGATGGTGCTATGGGTTGCTTCCATGGCCACTTAACTTCGTCTCCATTTTCAGAACCTTCTGTAGGCATGTGCGTTTGGATACGATATGAGATTTCGTATATATGATTCTCAGACACATCAAGTTATTTACAATGTGACAATGGTTTTAATTGCATCTTCTTGAAGAAAAAAGATTTGTTGAGGAGTGTTAAATTTGCGAATGTTAATTATTAGTGTGGGAGGTTTTTTACTATCTATGGGCTGTTTAGTAATAAAATATTTTGTAACATTTCATGCACTAATTTATGCTGTTTGTGATGTCGAATATGCCAAATGTTGAACTGTCGTTTGGTTTCTGAACCTACGAGGTTTGGATGTTAGGCTTAAGTACAACATCAAACGGGGGTTAGATGAATTATAAGATAATTTGATAGCATATTGAAAAGTCAGTTTGTTTGATTTGAATTAAAACGATCGCTCTTTCGCCTGAAGCATTCTGAGATGAACTGTCTAAATACACCCAGAAATCAACATGCGAACATACTCATTTAAAATAAATGCATAGCTTTTAATCCTGGAACAATCAAGATTTGAATAATTTTCAATGTCATTGATATGTATTTGGATAACATTCTTTAAAATTGACAATTTAGTTCTATATAGGTCATAATTACCTGTTACACTTAAATATCTTTACTGATTATAAACGTTCCCTTTGGCATCAGAGCAATATGATACATAATGACAACTGTAACATAAGTAAATTATAACATCCATACAATTCAGATGGAAGTGCAATATATAACAGTGTTTGTAAAAGGCATAAACCGTTCCCAATTTTGAAAAATTTATCAGGAGCATACCAAAGCAAGAGACTGGTTATTTACTTTACCAAAATCACAACATTGTCAGAGAATCGGTTATTTTAGTTTCAATTTCTACATTTTTGGGGGGATTTGTCTATATTTTAGGCTGGTAAATGACATAATCTATACCAAAAAATAGCAGGTAGTTTAATATATACAGCATCGCAAATAATACATTTTCCGTTTTTCGCTATTTTGATCTTTATCTAGTGTCGCTTTTTGTTCTATTAGTTCTTTTTACTCCCCCCATTCTCCTCATTTTTTATCATAACCTGGTATATTTGTGTACAGTTGTTTCGTCTTGATCTGATGTTAGAATTTTTTTATGTAAACTTCCATTTATTTCCATTAGTTTGTTAAATTTTATTCGTTTCTCAGTATCAAGCGAAGATTCTACGGTAACCCTTTTCATTTGTTATGTGTTATTTATACAGGCTTTCTTGCAGATTTTTCTTCAATTCCGTCTGTCGAATATATATTGATCAAAGTCTAGCGTCTAACGATCTGCTTATTGAAGCTTGGCACTATTGAATACTCAGCTACTGAAAACATTTAACTGAATATATGTAACTGTTTCTAACTGAACGGCACACACTGTAACTAAAACGGAATATTACTACACTGAGGCAGCGTGAAGACAGAATATGAAAAAAGACAAATTAATAACACTTTTTGCTAAGTTTTGGAATGTCAAGTCTGCTTGACGTAGTATGTTAATTGGAAGTTTGTGAGATAATACGTCTTATGTGTCACTGATTTAGTAATTTAAAAGTGATAGAAAAAATGTACATGATTCATTCTTTAGAGTCGTCATATATATTTATTCAAAATTATATTTAAACATATATTAATTATTATAAATGTGTGTTCATCCTTAACATCTAAACTTTGACCACATTATATTTGTCAACAAAACGCTCACCCATTCGTACGTAGAGTTTGCCATTCAATTGCACAAATGCCACTCACAGAGACAATCCAGGTTATTCGTTTTCTGTTTGTTCTATTAGAATTTTTAACGTAGCTTTAAAAACGTTCAGTCATGTCCCTTCGAAGTCTGCAGTGAGGCAGTTTATAGTGATGTCTAGCACTTTGGCATCATGCCGCAGACATGTAGTATGATGTCCCACCCAGTCGCATTATCCTGACACCAGGCTGACCAGTCCTATCATTAACCTCATGATGCAAAGCGTCAAGCGTGGCAGCTGTTAGTACCATTTTTGTAAGTCGCTGGTTGAGAACGCGTGACCTCCAGCTTCTGCGGCGGGCGCCCTAAGCCTGTGACACCTCTTTCGCTATTGGACTATATTCTTATTTACTTCTGAATTCGCACATATCCTGTTTCTATTAGTTCTTTTTTGCCCTACGAAGTCTGCAGTGAGGCAGTTTATAGTGATGTCTAGCACTTTGGCATCATGCCGCAGACATGTAGTATGATGTCCCACCCAGTCGCATTATCCTGACACCAGGCCGACCAGTGGCAGCTGTTAGTACCATTTTTGTAAGTTGCTGGTTGAGAACCCGTGACCTCCAGCTTCTTCGGCGGGCGCCCTAAGCTTGTGACACCTCTTTCGCTATTGGACTATATTCTTATTTACTTCTGAACTCGCACATATTCTGCTTCTATTAGTTCTATTTTGCCTTAGTCGTCCGGTAGCATAATTACTCTTCCCCTTGCCTTTGTTGGACTTCTCATGCGTTCTCATGACAACTAAAGCTCGAATGTATCAACTCATTTTGGTTTGCATTTGTGCCACACGGCTGTCAGAAATTAAAACGTACATATCTATCATATCGTCTAAGTTATGTACACACAGTATGCATAATTAGATTAGCTTTTGTTGTGTAATTACGTTTAAATAAGCAAGAGAGAGAGAGAGAGAGAGAGAGAGAGAGAGAGAGAGAGAGAGAGAGAGAGAGAAAGAAAGAGAGAGAGAGAGAGAGAGAGAGAGAGAGAGAGAGAGAGAGAGAGAGAGAGAGAGAGAGAGAGAGAGTTCCTTTAAAAAGGTGTCGCTTTGATGATGAGACACAGCTACTTCTGGGAATGAAGTATGGAATCTATAATGAGAGAGACAAATCGTTTCTAGCTTTACAACGAAAGAACTTTATTTAAATAATCAACACACACATATATTACTACATTTTAGAAATACATCTAAAAAACGTTATAATCAAACTACATGAAATTGATATAAAATTACACTTTCCTTTAAAGCTTGCCAACTTCATTCATTTGTTTAATGTCTGCATTTTAGAATACAATACGAATAGTTAAATCTCAATCAATTTCATAATAGTCAAAGAGTACAAAATGTAATAGATGCAATTAATGCAGCAATTAATTAAAAAAAATGTATTTTACTCATTTTAAAAAAGATTATTGAATTGGAAAATGTTACTAAATAGTCATCTTTGTTACTTAAGTACTACTTTATTTCAACATTAAATCTAAACATGATAGTGGTAGCGAATTTGTATTTTACAATAAAAATTACCATAAATATAATTAAATATGAATTCTTTGAAACAATTAAACATTTCATTACCGTATATTACAAATGAAAGAATTAAGTGAACAACTTTGCAAATATATAAACTTTACCATTAAAATCTCAAACACTAAAATGTGCCTATTACTTAATGAAGTTACGAACATAGACAGTTCTTATCTGTAATGAGAGAGAAAAATCTTTTATAGATTCAGACTGAAGGAATTGACCTGAGCGGTTTATACCGCTTTTTTATGTAATCTAGGCGCAACTGGATCAAATATGGCCATCTCTCGGTATACCGGTTTATACTTCATCAAAGCTAGAAATATGCTCTCATTTCAACTACACAAGAACGTCCATGTTGTTTTTACGTCATTTGAGAGAAAAGTAGCTTAGTTTATTAGTCACTAAATTGGAATTCTGCCAATGTATAATCTTGTAACGTAAGGCTTGCTAAAAATATATTTCCTTTTGAGTTAGCAATACAGCGCGTAATGTACAATGCCTTTTGCTTTGAACGACATTCACTTTTATTCCATTAATATATAGTTAAGATTTATAAATAAATTAAATTAATCTTAATATATTTTAGAAAATTACTTTAATATAAATCAGTAAACACTTACTTTATTACAATTAACAGAAAATGGCAATCTTAATACTTGTACTACAAATTCTGTCCTAATATTTGTACTGTCATTATATATACTCTGCATGATCGTAACTTCAGTGGGCGTTTGATGCCATGGATAAAGATAGGCGGAACATTATTAAATGATTCTAAACATCATGTTATCTGATTCATACAATGGTGGCTTTAGCAATTTTCTTTTATATGCAATGCCTACTGGTCTAATGACATTTTCGATTTAATGTTCAATGTTGTTTGATATACATTTAGAAGATTCAAGTAGTTCAGCATTGTTTATATGTATACTACTTGAACTGACGAGTAAAATAGATGAATTAAAGCAAAATGAAATAAAAACAGACCAGTTTGTAGATACACACACGGGAGCACAATCAACAGAGTGAAAAACAATAATGTTACCCATTGATACAGATACATCATATAAATCAGATGTACAATGTGAAATATAATCATACGTATATAAGTATCAATATAGTTTTAAAGAAGCTGTTATCTTACCGTTGGTAACATTGCAACTTAGAAAATAATAATTATGTTTTATTCAAGAAACCAATAGGAATTTACTGGGGAGGCTGGAGGGATGATTTGGCTGGTATGTGGCAGTACTACCTTGAAATTTTTAAACTGTCTCCCGATCCGTATGGGAGACTGGTTGAAATGGATCCGCTCAACCCTATATTTACCCAACTCATCAATGAGACTGCGCCGCATAATGCAAGCTACACTCCAAATCAACCAGGCATGTATTCCGTTTTGCTAGAAGTTAGAGACATGGCTAACAACTCCAAAACGGCTCGTCGATTGTTCCTCTACGACAACGTGTCTACAGTTGAAATAGATAACACAACGGAGCACAAGCTCTATGTCTCCACGGCTACTAATATCAGTGAATATTTATGGCAAGCCTCTTCTGACGCCATAACCGTTGTATGGAGTGGACATTTCTTTAATAGGATTCATCGAGAAAACAAACTTCTAAACCAAGTATTGGCATACCCGATACAGTTTCAGAATGTACAAGATGATGGAATTTTAAGCTCTCGCAAGTTAGTCATCTTTTATATCCCATTTGTTTGTACCTATGACATATATTCTATTTAAAGATATTAACAATCGTAGTTTAACTGCTAGAAAAACAAAGGAAAGAAATGTAGTGAATAATCATTTATGATACAGTTTTCTCAGCTACTACCAATGCATGTAACGTACAACTATATGATATTTTCTTAAAAAATAAAGCCCTGCCTATGTAACTTACGCACAAGACAGGGTATTACTACATACCTGACATAAACGCATCTACTTATATATCTTGCCATATTTTCATATCTCCTCAATGAAATCTCAATGGTATGGGAAAGCATAAACAACTACTTATTACCTAAATTTCAGATACGTTTTTCAAGGACTGGATGACGAAGAAGGAATGCGGTCAATTTATAAAATTACAAACTTCAATGGAATCGTGCGCTTTGAGGTTAATGTGGATCTTTCAGATGGTGGTAATTTGTCGGAAACAGGATGGAAAGATATATCACCGTTAGCTGAGAACTATACCTTTCAAATGAAATTGGATAGCGGTAGGAAAATGAAAGTTTGGGTACGAGCCCATGATGTTATGGGACATAGTGAATTGGATTTTGCACAGGTCAAGTTTGATAGCACACCTCCTGTGGTTGGTATACCGTCTTTCCAGAGAAACTATCCGAACGGGAGCTATAAGTACTGCAGCAGGTAAGGCATGCTATTCAAATGGTTTAATATTAAAGGTTATACACTTTTGTAATATATGTGTTACTCGTGAACAAGGAACCTTTGGCTCTGAGAATTCCAATATTTTTTAGAAAAACACACGATCGGTAAATTCGGTATTATAATATTTAGCGGAGTTAAATACCATTTGTTTTCATATGTTCATGTCCGGAAGAATTTAAGCTTTGTATAAATGGATATTTACAGTGAATTCAAGATGATCGTAAAGAAGGTACAGTAATGTATACCATCTTGGTAGTTATAAAAGTGAAAGTTTAAACAAAAACGCAACAGCACAACTATACATTTGAGCTAGATGTTTTCTTAATGACACCTAGTGATATTTAGATCACACTAAAGAAAAAAATATATAAATAAAATATAATAATAATAATGATAATTTTAATAATATGTAATATTATTAAAACTATTCAAGTATTATTATTAGTAGAATTAATATTATTTGTATGAATATTATTAATATTAATATTATTACTATTATTATTATTATTTGTAGTAGTTGTAGCAGAAGTATTACTATGCTATTACTAATAATTTTATTATTATTATTATTAGCAGTGTTATTAATATTATTATTACTATTAATATTATTACTAATAGTATGATTATTACTAATGTTATTATTATTTATATATTTATTATTATTACTAATGTTATTATTATTGTTATTATTATTATTATTATTATTATTAATGTTATTATTATTAGTATTATTATTATTATTATTAGTAGTAGTAGTAGTATTAGTAGTAGTAGTAGTAGTAGTAGTAGTGATAGTAGTAGTAGTAGTTACACCAACAATAATACTTTAAGTATCTACATTATAACTCCGTCGCCATGTGGAAGTACTACAACTGGTTCATGCGCCACCATTTCTTCTGTTTACAGATTGAAGTTCATTGCAAAGGATGACGATAGTGGAGTTCTTACGCTTCAGTACAAACTTGTCATGAACGGCACTGGTGAAGTTAAATATACAGGAATGAGTCTCGCTAATTTTATTCCGGTTACGGTTAGCTTTTTTCTTGCCGTAACTACATATGCAGATATCCTAACAAAAGAAAAAGCAAATATACCAGTCCACAGTTTCTGAAATTAAATTGATTTAATTGAGATTGTGGTAATTTCACTTTAACTCGGTTGTTCGACTACTTGACTTATAATCCAATTTTATCTGAACGAACGAACGAAATTTGAATTATAGTGCATCGAATACTAAGAATCATTTAGCAGTGTTTAATGTCAGCACAGCTGACAATTTAATTAATCCCGTGGGGTAAGGAATAGTGCCACATCCCCACGGGCATTTATGCACACAGAGTGTGCTATTTAATTTGGTCGCCATGTCGAGTCCCTTAAAAGGGACTATCGACATGAATGTAAGCCCTTCAGGTGAGTGAGAATAGTACCAACACGCACTTAACCCTATCAACCAATCTGTGTGAATGTACTAGAGGTGAAATGGCACCGAATAATGACGAGGGAAAAATAGTTTTCTCGTATCGTCATGTGGAGAGTTACTGGTCGCAGAAAAGGGGGGAAATAATCTCAGAAAGCCAGCCTATGGATGTCGTTAGCCTTGAAAACGCCCTAGCTGTACTTATTTCAAATTCAGTCCAGTTATACTAATGGACAAAAAATATACCAATATTGTATAAGTCACCTGTGCAATTGAATCAAAGCCTAGGCCTTGGGAATGGCACTTAGTTTTAATTCCGTTGGCACGATGAAACCAAGAATGTGTTAAAGTGACATTAAAACCATCATCAAATTATTATATCTCGGTATACCTCTATGATCGATATAAATCGATTGGAAAAAAAAGTCGAGTAGAAAGATGAATGAATAACAAATGCCAGAAATCGAAACTTCGAAAATATGACACTTTGAAACGACGGGAATAATAGGAACTGACTTAACATTACAGTTTCAAAGTAAATAATGTTACGGACAGATATGAAGGTTTCTGTTTAATTTGCATTTTTGAATATTACATACCTGAAAACCTTATATATCTTTGACCCCCCCCCCCCTCATCGTTGCGTTTATAATTACATTCCTCAAAAGAAACCTGGCGCATGCATCACACTCATCTGATATACACACACATGGGACGGATCAACATAACAAAGAAACTCATCGCCGTCATAGAGATTATTGTGTAGTCAGTTCGTGATTGGTTCTGAAAGTCCTGAGGAAATTAAGAAATTGAAACTACCAATGATGTCCCTACACTTATTGCCAGGTAGAAAAGAAGAAAACGGAAAAATATGTTAATACATTGTCAAAAAGAATTACAAATATACTCTGCATTGAAGAGCAGAAGATTATTCAACTTATGTAGCCCTTGTCATGGATTTGTTGACAATTTGGGATTGTACACTAAGCACAATTCATCATTTGTACTTCACAATTCATCATTTGTACTTAAGCATACAATGAAAACACAAGTCTTTAATAGAACATAAGAAAGTGTGATTGGTGATGGACAGTAATGGAGTCAGTAAGTTTTGAAATCCAACCAATTTATTAATTTTACAGATATATTTGATTCGAGTAAATGTTACCTTGGATTTTATTCTACACATAATGTTCAACATAAAGCATGTACACTTTACATGCATAAGAGTTTCTCCATAATATGCCCAAAAATTAATTCTCATCTATCATCTTTTTATTCGTAGGACCCCACATTATGTTCAACTGACGTCGAGTGCCGTTGTACGGATAACAAGTGTTTTAAGAGCAACCAAATCCTGGATATCGACAATTGTTGGTTTCTTACCAAATACAATATACTGATAACAGCAACGGTAACTGTTCAAGTCTTCGTTCAAAACCAGGCTGGGATGTCACAGAATTTTTCACAGGAGGTAAGAAACAGGGTATTTAAATCATTTGAAAATTAAATACAAAAGATAATACATAATGTGTTAGATCAAATGCATTGTAGATTTAGAAAACGTATATGAAGATATCAGAAAGAAAACAAGAATATTCAGTTGATGAAATATAATATCAATTATCTCCGCAATGAGAGACACTATGTTTGATTTGATATTTTATTGCAAATATATTTCTCGTATATTCTCTAATGATCTCTAATTTATTGAAGTATTGATGGACCAAAATATTTGAATGTATTTATACTGTACATGTATTTCGTGTTGTCGCTAATTTGTATTTATGTATTTGATGAAACAATTGTATCGATTATTCTTTAATTTATCTGATAGTATCTAAATATTCATTTCCCATCTTTTATCTGTTAATTATTATATACATTTTATTCTCAGGTCAAGGATTTAGGCAAACTGAGTGGATTGACAGAATGTAAGTGTTGAAAAAAATATCTGAATGGCAAAACGTAAAGACAAGAAACAAATATTATTTCGTGTCAATCAGTAACATTGCTTTTGAAACACGACTTTTGAATCTCTGAAAATGGAAACTCATCTCGTTCTTAAATTCAGCTGTGAGTTGTATGATTTCTGGGTGTGGTTAAAATGTGAAGATTGTTTAGCATTTCCGTTTTTTCATGGGTTTTGATATTTATTCATTATTGCAGAAATATATGATACCTTTCAAATCTTAGACATGCTTACAAAACTTAGAAAATTCGATAAATAGCTCTGCCTGTTAGATCTAACAAAAAGCACGTTAATGTTTGATTTTTATATGCAAGCATCTGGGCCAAAGAACATCAAGACATCCAATGTACAAACAAATGGGGTTCGTCTAAACTGGGAACTACCCGATTCCTGCTATAGCGAAGCGGACATTGTCATTGAGATAGCGGGTACAAAATACAGGGTAACTAAAGAATCCAATTTTATCGACGTCATCGGCCTGGAGGAAGGGAAGGAATACACAGCTAGATTCAGCATGCTGTATCGAACCGAGGATCTTGGAATTAATGCCCAATTCACTTTCACAACTGGTAAGTCGTAATTATATATTAATGCTGTTACATTCCCCCAATTTTCTTTACAAAGAACAGGTATTCAGTCGCAAGTAGTGCTTCTGACAAATTGATCATATCACGTTTAAGAGCTTCTATAACAAATTGTTCACAGTACAAACATATGAACACAATATTTGACATGATGGGTTCATTTGCTCATATGTATTCAAGTGCCAAACTTCTTGGATCGATAAGCTCGTCATGAAATGTTTGTCTTCAATGTTTGGACACCATAAAGACAGAAGATGTCAAGAGAATATTTCTGCCAACTTCAAAG
This sequence comes from Unio pictorum, assembly GCA_030141615.1. Taxonomy (NCBI): domain Eukaryota; kingdom Metazoa; phylum Mollusca; class Bivalvia; order Unionida; family Unionidae; genus Unio; species Unio pictorum. Next base: position 7,300,319 of record JARLTB010000131.1, on the reverse strand, counting down.
AAAGGATGATACCTCTGTATTTTCGTCTTTCATCTCAGATTCAAATTGGCAGGTCAGAGACGACAAAATTGCAAATGTCTCCGATTTAAACATTTCAACTTTCAATTTTTAAAAATTACTTTTCGAATTAAAAGTACATAACATTGCGTATTTTCAATTCACCGCCTAAAAGATAATACAAAGAAGATAAGCTCCCGCTTGAGTATTTTAACATTTGTTTCGATTAATAGGAGAAGTGATGGTAGTTTTTGTCCCCAAGTTTTACTTTTCGATGTGTCATTTTTTGTTCGGTGCAATGTCAAGATTTAATATGTGGTTAGGGACTTTAAAGAATATTAATTTTTGATAAGGAAGTTAGATTTTTTGCTTCCTGTCCTTGTTGGTATTATATCGAATGGATACCATTTGAAGTGGGTTAATTTACGGTAATATGAAATCAAAAAAATAGATGAGCAATGTGAATCATTCATTTCTTGGTACATTTCGACCTATTGCGCCTTGGTGAATCAATGATATCTTACAACGCAAATTAACGGCTCCTATATCTGACATAAACTCAGCTTCCATCACTGGGATATAAAACTATTTGCTAATTAGATAAAGATTGTGAAATCAAGAGCTATGTAAGCTATAACAGGTAAGCTAATTTGCATATTCAAGTCCAATTAAATCTTTCTTAAATTATACAAATTCGAAGCTACAGTATATATGGTTCTGTTTAGTTTACTTTGTCGAAGTTTGCCAATCTTTGTTGCTCTCACATGTTCATGTATTAAATATATGCTCCAACGAGTCACGCCAGACAGTATCTTGCTGTCCTTCTAAGCGTTATAGACGAACTCTACAAAGTTGCTTTTCACGTAGACATTGACTTAACTAACTTTGTCAGTAACATCAGAGTAAGGTTTGGCGTAAAAATAGAAACGTTACTGAATAAAGCGTTATGGAAAGTGCTTTTCTAGAATTTGTATTATATTTCTACACTAATCCATAACAGTTGTCAGGTTTTACTTTCATGGGATCTTATACTCACAGTAAAACTCTTACGTTAGTAAATAACGATATGTGACATAAAACAGCTTGCACGAGTTCCATCATGTTTTGGTTTTAATTACGCGAATAAATAAATATGTTTTTTCAACAAGAAGAGTCAATATGTCGTAATATGAGTATCCAAACGAAGTTTCTTTTCTTGTTAAATTTAAAGATGTTTTATCATAAGGATTTACGTATTTACGTAAGCTACAAAATGAAAAGGAATCTGTTTAGGAAAACGAATGAAATATGGTTATTAACAAATTAGCATTCTTAGACATGTCCCAGTAAACATCAGTTAATAATAACCCGGTAGTGGAACGGAATCGATGTTAACATGCACATAATTGAAATTGTAGACGAATGCCAAAGTAATCGAATTCTGTGAATAGAAGGAACTTTCGAGCTTGATAAGCAGTTGATTTCATTAATATAATTATTAAGTCGTATGAAGGCATTACATTTTCTGTTTTGCAGGAAAGACAGATAATTCATCACTGATAGGGGGAGTAGTCGGAGGTGTGCTAGGTATGTACAAGGAAATATTCCTTTTGAATCTTTCCATTCACTCATGTATGTATGTATGTATGTATGTATGTATGTATGTATGTATGTATGTATGTATGTATGTATGTATGTATGTATGTATGTATGTATGTATGTATGCATGTATGTATGTATGTATGTATGTATGTATGTATCTATGTATGTATGTATGTATGTATGTATGTATGTATGTATGTATGTATGTATGTATGTATGTATGTATCTATGTATGTATGTATGTATGTATGTATGTATGTATGTATGTATGTATCTATGTATCTATGTATGTATGTATGTATGTATGTATGTATGTATGTATGTATGTATGTATGTATGTATGTATGTATGTATGTATGTATGTATGTATCTATGTATGTATGTATGTATGTATGTATGTATGCATGCATGTATGTATGTATGTATGTATGTATGTATGTATGTATGTATGTATGTATGTATGTATGTATGTATCTATGTATGTATGTATGTATGTATGTATGTATGTATGTATGTATCTATGTATCTATGTATGTATGTATGTATGTATGTATGTATGTATGTATGTATGTATGTATGCATGTATCTATGTATGTATGTATGTATGTATGTATGTATCTATGTATGTATGTATGTATGTATGTATGTATGTATGTATGTATCTATGTATGTATGTATGTATGTATGTATGTATGTATGTATGTATGTATGTATGTATGTATGTATGTATGTATGTATGTATGTATGTATGCATGTATGTATGTATGTATGTATGTATGTATGTACGTATGCATGAATGTATAAGTCTACATATGAGTGTATGTATTTATGCATGTATGTAGATATGTATCTAGATAGGAATGCACGTGCGAACATTGAGTTGCTTTGTTGCAAGGATAATAGGATCAGGTTTTATTTGGACATTTTTAACATTTTGTGTCACGTACAAAAGAAATGCTTTAAAGATTTAAGGTTTGTTAATTTGTCATATTGATGCATAATGATAAACATTTCAATAATTTGTTTTAGGCTGATTAGGTTGTTTGATTGACTATGTTTCCTAAGTGTTTAATTTGTCTTACAAATTGAACGAAAGCGGCACTGAGACTAGTGATGTAGATTATATAACACACATGCTAAAATAATAACACTACAAACTCTTTATGTACCATTCATTTGTCTTAAAAAGGTTTTCATTGTAAGTACCGTCATCATGGTACCTTTGTAAATACCGCCATCCTGGTGTCTTTAAAACCTATCATTGTAAGTTCTGTCAGCCTGGTATGTTTTGAAAAGCTATCATTGTAAGTACCGATATCCTGATATGTCTTGTGAAACTATCATTGTACATACCTTCATTCTGGTACCATTGTGTGTCTTACATGTCTTATCGGGCTATCATTGTAAGTAACATCATGTCTGTATTTCATTCCGTAGGATTCCTGCTGATCATTGCCATATTGGTTGGAATCATCATCATCTTATTACACCGAGGTCGCGCCCCACAACCCATACAGAAGAAGTATAACGAATTTTCTGTGAGACGTAGGGAAAGGAGATCAATGGCAGCCGCAAATCAGAGCTACGGTATGGACGTAAGTATCACAATAGAAAATCACAATAAACATGGCACGATAAGAAATTTTATATCTTTTCATGTGCAAATAAAAGGATATGTTGTTCACATGTGCAAAAATAAGGATATCTTCTTCACAGGTGAAACATAGGGATGAAAAAGAAAAAAAAATATTTCGCCACTTAGTCTCTATAGTTCACATTGTCTCTGGTGTGCATTTTTTTTAAGCATTTACTGAAATTTAGGTCAAAGTTGGTAAATATAATCGTTCCTGAGAAAATAAAGTATGAGGTTCAAATTATGTGACTATAATTAATTCTCAATTAACTTTACAAAATATACTTTTCTTATATTACCAGTCAATTAAATTTAGTCAAATTTATTACTCTGATGAATTCCAAAAATGAATGGTTAAAAAGTATTTGTCATATACATAGTATACATGGAACTTTCTATATCAACATCCTGAGCAAAATATTCAGAGATATAATGGAAAGTTCGTACTCATGGACTGAAAACTGCTATAATAGAGGAGTTTCAGGCGGAATTCATAAACATTATACCACATGTGATCATATCTTTAGTTAATAGGCATTTGTCCAGAAAGAAACTATTATTTGTAAAACTGATATATAACATACTGTTCTATAAAGTGGTTTTCTTGCATTATTTGGCCGTGTTGAACATGTAAAGGTGTTGTATAGTGACACAGTTTGGATGAATGCAGGTAATTTAATGACCGTTTTTAAAGTTTTTTGAACAATACCTTGTATATAATTAAGTCCTATTTTCGTTTCAATCGTTGTCAGTTTTGCGTCGGTAGAAATGTTTAGCATTGGTAACATGTATGTTTAAATAGCATTGAAGTCGGTATTATTATTAGTGCTACCAGTATTACGAAGTTTGTGAATGCCACAAATGAGTGACTTTCCTTGATCACAAAGTTTATATTCGATAATAGTGATGAAACATCTCACATGCCACTGAATTTTAGATTAGACTGGTTTTAAAAGAGGAATCATAATAAACCATATATATGAAGGAAGATGATAATAGACTGGGTGATACTGGTGATTGGGATATTAACCTGGATGAATAACATTATTTGTAACTCAGAGAAGATCAGAGACGAAAAAGACATGTCTCTTGTTTTTTGAATTAATGTTTATTGAAAATTACCAAATATTGTATTGCTATATCAGAATGTTTGTTCTGAGGTACCATACCCAGACGTAGAGTAACCTTTGTTGCAGATTCTAGCATATAACGGGTGTAATAGTGTGACAGAGTTCAATAGGCAAAATAGCAGCTATTTCGAAAATTTAAATTTGCAAGCCAATGAATTGGTTCCATATATTCTTGGTATCAGTCGTTTAAAATATATGTATAAACTGAAAAACGTATGTGTGGAACGTGAATCAAAGAAAACACTTGAAGAGTCAAGAACTTATTTCATAGTCTACATTATTCCTAACTACTAACGATGTATCAGAAATATTCAAATGAGAAGACTGACTAACATGAAATTCTTAAAAGCATGAAATATAAGCGCGTTTATGTATACCCAATTATTAGACTACGAGAACTCAACTCAATCGAGCATTCATAGCAAATAACATGTGAGGTTAACTTTTGTTGTGATTTGATTGGATACATGGTGTGAGAATCAATCCTTCCTATGTTAATAGTTGACGTTATAGATTTTCATATTAATCATAGCAGTATTGACAGTAAGTTAGCGGTTTAATGCAACGATTGCGCACTTGCCTATGTGGACGATTTAGTCTTAGAAAACTGGAGGTGCATCTTTTCGTTTTGGCTCAAGTGCCCAAAGTACACAGGCAAACAAGTGTAAGTTTAAATTGTTTCATGAGACAGCGACTACTACTGCTACTATTACTACTACTTATTATAATTTGTATTAAAATTAATATTGTTAATATTGTTATTATTATTATTATTATTATTATTATCATTATTATTACAACAGCTCGAATCACATCAAAGAAAAATGAGCTAACATTTCTGACATGCAATACATTCTTGAAGTCTAATGTTACAACTAAAAATAAATAACCCATGTTTCATCTTTACAGAATCGAGCTATGTCAGAATTGTACCTGTATGGAGGGATGTCGTTTGAAAACAAGCAGGCTTGGTATTTATCGAGGGATGACATCACGTTTGAAAGTCTCATCAAGCAAGGTCACTTTGCTAATATATACAAGGCCACAATGCATCATGGGTCAAAGACACAAGAACATGTTGTGGCAAAAACATTAAAGGGTATGTGAATCTTTTGTGATACTGTATAACTTGAAACTGTCAGTCAGAGGATTTACTGTTTTCAACTACATTTCCTTCCTCGTCTGGAAAATTGCAACTACCATACGCATATTCACAAATAGAGGCATACGAACTCATTCTAATTTTAGATTTATATCCCTCTTGAGTGAATTGACAAGATCGTATTTAATGTACTATGCTGAAGCAATTTTAAACATTTCGAATTCTATCAATGTTTTTGGAAATGTTGGAAGTATTTATAATATTCTTCAGACATTGCATTTAAATGAAATTTAACATTTATTTGAAAGCATTTGTATGTTATTTGCATAGTTGTGTTGAGAAATCATTTTGTCAAAATTAACGGTTACTGTATAAATGGTAATTGTTTATTATCTTTACGCTAGAAACACATTCCTTATGTTCATTTAGCAGTATAAAAACCACGTTTACCTCTGAGGGTATGGGACAGGGATCCATATTGTGGCCAAATTAAATTGGGTACATATGAGCGGCACATCCAGTAACTTTTATATCAGAGGAAGATTTTGCGGACGAATTATCAGAAACGTTATCAAATTTAGCCTCCCACCCAAGACATCTAGATAGACGTGGTCTTTCAGTTTGCACTCACATGGGAGAAATAAACTACATCATAAGAAAGAAGTATATTTTAGGACAATTATCAGGCTCCAACATTAAGAGTTTCTGATCAAATGGTGCGTATCATTTATACTCTGAAAATTATATCATTTTTAATTTATAATTTAATATAAACAGAAACCCACACTGATGCTGACCTGCAGCTGATGAAGGCAAAGATAAATTTTCTTGGTATCATGGTCGGAAGCCATCCTAACATCTTGAAATTCGTCGGGGCCGTGCTGAGTGATGACACAAGTATGTACAAAGGGCAAGAAGATATATTGCTTATTTTGTCCCTACTCATTTATGGGAAGATTATTATATAAAATGCAATTGAATGGTCACTTGATAACATTCTTTACACATTATTTGAATATATTTTATAAAGAAATACGACAAAGAAAAGCAAAGTAAAATATTATTCCAGTTGCGATAGATATACATTAATCTAGTCTTTACACAATTGATTTAATCATACAATAAAGACAATAAGACCAAAGATACAAAGACTTTCTTAACAGTAAAAATTATAGTTAAAGAAGGTTTTGTAAAGTATCTATAATTGAATATAACAGTTATACAAATTAAACGTAGCATTGTGGAAATAAACATTTGTATAGCAAATGCTATTATTTGTCACAAACATGCAGGCTTTGATTCCAACTGATTTAAATTTACATTATACACGATCATGCACAACTTAGTTGTCTCGTAATTAGTATCTAGTAATTAGTATCTAGTAATTAAGAGATACTAAGTCGTGATTGCGATATAGAATATTGCGTTCAATGTGGCAATAGCATGGTTTCGTACAAATGAATGTTCCCAGAGGGTGACTGGAAATGAAAAAAATTTAAATCGCAAATGAAGTACAGAGCTTAAATTTCGAAAGATATAATATCGAATATATAGACGAAAACTTTGATTTGCATACCGCTTGGCTTGTCTCATCTCCGTAGTATATTTTCCAGTCTGAAGTTTTTCAAGGAATTTTCATACAGTTGTAGTTACCAAAAATTAAAACGACTGTCAATGTTTTTATATTTGACACATTTTTGGATCAGTAAAGATCTGACAATCTTGGGTCACTAGATCGTTGCACAAAAACACCTAATTTTATTACCATTTTCGAATAGTAGTGTCATTTCACACTCCATTGTAACAATCTTTGCCATGGTTCATACATTCAACACGATAACTATAAATTGTTACCCCATTCCGTAGCTGATAATGTTAGCATAACGTTTTATTAGCAAATGCACTCCAAAGGCGGGTAAAATGTGTTAGGTGATTGTGGGATTAATTTGTTAAAAAATAAATAATTCCAATATACCGAAATTCTGACAATTAATTATAGCCGTTGTGTAACGATTGCATGATCGTGTTTTAAGACGAGACATGGCTTGTTCATATAATTACTTGATCTAACTACTATATTTTGGTTGTTTGTGGACTTATTATTATTATTTTTATTATTTCTAGTATTATGATGATTATTATTATTATTGGTATTATTATTATTATTATTATTATTATTATTATTATTATTATTATTATTATTATTATTATTATTATTATTTAGTCGGACCCTTTATCGTTCATGAATATTGCGAGAATGGCACATTGAAGGAATATCTTGAGAGGAACAAGAATAACGTAAGCGTGGAGCTACAAGAACTGTTGTTCCGCTTTGGACTGGATATAGTGAAGGGAATGGAGTTTCTGGCAAAGAAGGACGTCAGTATATCAATAATTCTTTTTTCTATTTAGCATTAAGAAATGCTATCTATCTATCTATCTATCTCTCTATCTATCTATCTATCTCTTTCTTTCTTTCTTTCTCTCTCTCTCTCTCTCTCTCTCTCTCTCTCTCTCTCTCTCTCTCTTTCTCTCTCTCTCTCTCTCTTTCTCTCTCTCTCTCTCTCTCTCTCTCTCTCTCTCTCTCTCTCTCTCTCTCTCTCTCTATATATATATATATATATATATATATATATATATATATATATATATAAACACAACACTGTGTCATTGTTAATGAAAATTATGTGCCTGTTTTCATTTTACCCATCAACTTCAATGCGAATGTAAACTAAATTTGTGATCAAATGCAATATCGTGTAAGAAAACTTGTTCCGAATGATTCTGATTAAAACGGTATTAAGGCTTAAATAGTTAATATTTTCTCTGTTCTTAAAATAGATTGTTCATCGGCGTCTGGCAGCCAGAAACGTTCTTATGAACTTTGTGAATGAGGTGAAGATAACTGGCTTTGGACCTCAGCCGACTGGAGCTACTGACGACGGCGATGCCGAGGTTGGACCTTCTGAAAAGAAGGTCAGAAAAGTCCATTTCTAGTTTTGTAGCATACGTTCAAACGCACATTCAGGGTAAAACTCATTATATTTGTAGAACGTTAACACGTGCTGCAATTAAATGGACGATATAACACGATTAGCCGATTGTGATGTCATGATTCTCTTTCTGAAGTATTGTCACAAAAATAATGTTTAGTATATTTTTAAAAATATGTGCAATATCTGTAACAATAGAGTTATCAGCTCTGTGCTTGATTATTTCTGAACAGGTATACTTTCTCGGTGATGCTCACATTACAGTACAACCACCATAAGCAGCAGAGGGGGTGAACAGACCACGTTTTCGAGCAAAAATAAGTCTTCCAACGAAATCTCATTTTAACCCAAAAAAATAAGTCTCCATTTAGCAAACGGAGACTTTATGATTTTTTAATCAATTTTGGTCTCAACGATGTGGTCATCACCCTCTCTGCTGCTACAAGTTAACAAAAACAATAAATGATTTCAACCGAATATTTGATCGAGTCCGATACGATATCGTGTCCGAGGATCATGTAAATTTATTGTTACAAATCCGTACGGGGTTGACTGAGCATTACTAAAGAAATTTCTAAATTGATTGAAGTCCATATCAGAGCACCATGTCTGCCAAATATTTCGAAGCGTATGTGTATCAACGCCGTTAAATACACACAGTAAGTTACAGTTATCTCTGATCACTTTTGGAATCTGAGTGTATCGTTGAGCGACATATATCACGTCAGTGTTTTTGTGACGCCCACGGGAAAAGATCCTAGCTGGGTTTTTTTTTATTGTCTAACATCACATCGTCGTATACGACTAAATTGTTAATGTTCCCATTAAGGTCATCCACGGATGGCGCCTCGTCAATATCAGTTATAAAATCAATGACGTTTTCACCCTTAATTTCTGAAGCGTTTTCATTAAAATCTTTTAGCACTTCATAGCATCGTTGATCATCTACGCTAGGAGCAACTAAATACAACTTATCCCATTTCATCCATCTCATTATTAAATTGAGCAATAATTGCGTTTTACCGGATCCAGATGGCCCGATTATAATTGCGCGGATAGAGTTTGGTAGCGCTGCATGATGCTTAACCGGCTCTCTTGCTTTAGTCGCCGAAAAATCAATTATATCCATGTTTCTATACATTAATTATGGATCTATATTGTGTGAAGTGTAAAACGCGTACTAGCACAAATGATGTGACGACGATTACAACTAAAAATAACAGATCTGCACTTACTGGTAGATGTGCAACATGTGGTACAAAAAAATTTAGATTTATTTCTATGAAATCCGGAAATGTTTTTTAAAAAAACGAGGAGGTGATATCGCAGCCAAATTGGCAAAGCTCCCTGGAACCCCATGGGCAAAGTACCCCGGAGAAAAGCACCTTCCAGGATATAGCTACTGTGGTACCGGAACACGATTAGATATCAGACTTGATGATCAAAATCAGCCCCGACCTGGCGAGTATCCGATAAACGCTATTGATAAGGCGTGTCACCTTCATGATGTTGCATATAAAAGCAGCAATTTGCAAAACAGGCATCTCGCGGATGTGAAATTAATTCATGCGTTAAATGCTATTCCTGATAAATCTTTTAAAGAAAAGTTGGCTTCGTGGTTGGTAAAATCAGCTATGAAAGGCAAATTGATGATGGGCGCTGGTAATTAATAATATGGAATCAATTTATTATTCCCCAAGAGGATACTGGAGGGGTAACGCTGCAATCAATAAACTCGCCAACGCCGCAAAAGTGAAAAAGGCCACTGCGGCTAATTGGTTATCCAAACAGTCTATATGGCAAATTTATCTACCGCGCCCTAAACAAATCAATTTCTCGCATTTTGATGTTACCGGACCTAATGAAGTTCATCAAGCTGATTTATTGTTTTTACCACATGACAACGGTTACAAATACGCGTTAACCGTAGTTGATGTTGAGAGTCGATACAAACAAGCAGAACCGTTAAAAACAAAATCATCAACTGAAGTGGCTTCTGCATTTGAAAGTATTTATCGACGAGGCCCTCTGCGCTGGCCAAATCTATTACAAGTCGATCCTGGCAAGGAATTTCAAGGTGCTGTTTTAACAACGATGAAACATCATAATACCACGTTACAACGAGGACATACTGCGTTACATCGTGATCAGGCAATTGTTGAACGATTTAATCGGACACTTGCTGAGCGGTTATTTGGATATCAATACGCGAAGGAGTTTATTCAGGATAAAAGATCCCGTGAATGGGTTAAGAGATTACCAGGTGTAGTTACCGCAATCAATAATGAGATTACTAGAACAATCAACATGAAACCTAGCAACGCGATTAAAAGAAGTATATACCCGTACAACCACAAAAAGATTTCAAAGAACCAATTCTTGGTAGTAATGTCACTGTAAGGTATTTATACGAACCAGGAGAGCTTGAGGGTGGTAAAAAAAGAGCTACTGATCCTATTTGGAGTGTCACCGTACATAAAATATCTAGTATAACACGATCTACTGGTAGACCAGCAATCTATAAACTAGATTCAACTGCCCCTCAGCGGGGTTTTACACGCGAACAATTACAAGTGATTCCTGATGATACTCAATTACCACCGCGGGGTCTTAACTAGCGCCGTTGCGTCTGTTGCACTCAAGACAAGTCAACATCACATTGTTTCTGACATAACCAATGCTGCTATTCTTTCTGTCTACGGTAAATTGGCGAGGATCTTTATCCGAATACTGCCAACGCATTATACAATTGCAACTCGCGCAGTGATTATTCTGTTGTTGCTTCAGCGTAATTATTAATTCAGCATCAATGTCAAATTCTCGTTGTTTTTTTTTTGTCTTGTTGTTTGTAACCAGAGAGTTTTTTTCTGATTATATCCTTGACTCTATCAACGCTGACAATATCACTTATTGAAGTATCATTATCGTCACTGACTTCGTCAACAACAATTCTTCGAAGTTGATTTATTCTTCGTACTCTGGATACTGCAAGATAGACTAAATTTGACCATTCAATGCGATTATCCACCATCCAAACAATTGTATCTGATATAGTCAATCCCTGTGAAGAATGTATCGTCGCTGCGTATCCTAGCGTCCATGGGGATTTATTAGCACGCAATGCATCTTCGACGACGCTGATATCAACCAGCACAATATCATTTAACACGAGAATCTGCTTTTCACTCTTCCCTGGAATATCAACTTCTATATTCTGTTTTCGTGTATCCGAAGGCCTATAACACAACGGTACTGGAAATGTTGCAAATTTTTCTTTATGCGTTTCAAATAACTTCATCTGAAGTATGTCTCTGACTATTTTTCTACTTGGAATTATCAAATCGTTTGGTCTCCACGTTTCCCAAAAATCATTTATGGGAGTTTCTGAAATTATTTCACGCGCTATTTCACACTGGATTTTATCCGGTTGTAATCTAATTAGCGCTTTGAACTCGCGTAATTGTTCATCAAGTGATCTATAATCAGTGGTAATTTCTTCATAATAGTCTACAAAACCCTTTAGCCATTCATGTGGGGATGCACCGACAAATGGTGGTGGTTGGCCATGATCACCGCACATGACGACTTTTGTATTTCTCAATAACAACCACTCAAGAAAGGTTTGTAATATTTTCAACGATACTGTGCATATTTCATCCCAAATCGTGATTTCAGGAATGAATTTATCGCCCATTCGATCAGGAGTCCATTCATCGCCTTTCCATCGAAAGAAACTAAGTACAGGCATTTACCCCTCGTTGTTTCATCTCTCTGGCGAGTCTGTGAGTAGGTGTTAGGACAATCATGTTTGATTTTGAAACACGGTATAATTCAAGAGTTGTCTTTCCTGACACACCACAACCGTTTAAATAAACTGTCTTGTATCTACATATTGGATCAGATACCGGTGGTGCATTAGAAAATTCTGATTGAATTTCAATGGGGTTACATGAATGATATTTATCATCCATGGTAGCATCTGCCGATTCACAATACTCATGTAGCGTCTCCTTTTTAAATGTCCAACATCCCCATGCTTCCTCCTGGGATGTGAATTTAGCTACATCTGATTTGTATTTCTCGTGGATATAAATAGAATCAGTGGCTACTCTAACTGCGTTATTAGGAAATTTATTTATCATCGAAAATAAATTGATAGAAGCATAAGCTAGCATAGAACTTCTCAAATGCGTATATTGTTTAATATATCCATCACAATAGGTAACAATTGTACCTAATCGTCTTCCATCGGATAGGAAAGCGTCTTTACGATTTACAAGTTTTCCCTGTTTCGTTAAATCCGTTACAATAAAATCGTATTCAGCGACGTCTATGATCAACCGCGAGGAATATTTTGCATTGTCGTATTTTCCACCCTGGGTAAATTTACCGATTATTCTTCGTCCAAAATCTTTTGCTTGTTCTTTTTTAATTTCAAATAACTTCTTAGACCAATTCATGACTTCTTCCTCGCTGAAATCTGGAAACTGTTTTCGCTGTTCGCTAATTATACGATCTAGATCGGGTTGTGGTAGCCAAACTTCTTTCTGAGCTCGATAGCATATAATAGCTTCGGAAACAATCAACGATATTAGCAAACCACAATCAATCATATATCTCAATAGCACTATTGGCATCCAGTGTTTCACAGACATATGTCTACCAAGCCAAATATAACTACACGGATGTAACCCTGTAGCGAGTTCAAATGATATCACACGAGCGAATCCGGTTAAATCAAAATCAGGCAATGGACCAGTAATAGCAAACACGAGTCATTTCATGTGTGGGGTGTCCAAATCGTTTAAAGTACTTAGCACATTCTCCATACCCGAGGAAACTTCCAGGATAACACGCGGATATATCAATTGAAATCATACCGCCACGATGGTATTTTGTATTCCACAGTCCTCCATGACTAAATTCGACGCAACTCAATTTAACGTCCTCGAGAAAATCACTTTGTGTTGGACGCCATGAGTTTTTTTTCTCTTGCGAAGTGAGCTACCACTGATGGAATAGTAAAACTATCCGTGAGTAGTTTTTCATGGGAACTCTCCGGTGAAAAATCACTAGCCATTTTTCTCATTCTGTTATCTAATTCTTCAACGCGATATAATTCACCATTAGGTCTTACAAATTGATCAAATCCTATTTCGGGATCTTCATCACTTCTAAGTAGCCACACTGACACAGGATCATCCTTACACAGCGTGTGAATAGCATCGAATAATTTCTCATTATAAAAAACATCCCCGACGAATTCCTCGGGGATATATCTCACGGTTCTATCTCGTGGAAATATTGTCACTGCAGGTGTCCACGCGTGTTCCTTATGATCAATAATTTGTATTGGAGCTCCTCGCGATTGATATTTCGGTTCGTATAATACTTCTCCGGTTATTGTCGTTACTGATATTGGGAATTTTAATGATGCTTCTAATTTAGCTATATCAGAGATCTTTGCACCGTGCTGTTTCACTGTCAGTTCCCATTCGGTTATTTTCCTACGTCGCAGATCAGTTAGTTTATTTCCTCGGGATGCATTTGTGAAGTGTTCCATTACCCGTGTTGCCACACAATTCAGTGAACTAGAATATTTCATAAGAGCTAGTTTTGCGATATCGGGTTTATCATTTAACGGATATATCCCATAAACGATTGCTGTTACAGGATAAGATCTCTCGTAGTATGGTTTGTCAATTCCAGTTAGAATTCCTGGTTTAGAATCTCTACTTACAATGACAGTTTTTTTATCCTTGAGGATTGGTTCAAATTTATCCCTGATAATCCATTTGCCTTCGACTTCGATAATGAATTTTATTCTGAAAAAATACTTCTGATGGGAATTGCTTTGTCTGGGAATTGCTTTGCGATTTCCATCTTTAGATTTCCACCCCGTTGGCTCGCCAAGATGTGAAATTATCTCAGCTGCTCTTTCATCATTCATGGTAGCATCGATGTTCGGTACATTGACATCGTCATGTATAATTCGAAATGTCGACCAACAGTATGCTGCACCGTCTCGGTAGAATTCATTAAAACACTCCTTGATTTTACTTAGTATAGTTCTGTCACCGATTAGATGTTTTGGTGCATCAGAGACTCTATCGAGATTGAATTTAGCATTTTTCCAGGGCTTAATTTTCGATAATCTCTTGAACTCCTCCATGTTATAATTAAAACAAGTATTTAAATAGAAAAATATAGTATAATGAATCACTGCAAATGGCTTATGATTGGATCAACAACCCCGTGTAACAAATCATGCAGAAGCGAATTCTGTGGGCATCATTTACAAAGCGTTCGGCGAGGAAGTTTTGGTCCACTCCCATGCCTCCAATGTGGGGTTGGGGTAAGGGGAAAATCGCAGTTGTGTCTCAGTTGCGGCGGTAAACGATACAGGGAACTAAAACGCTATTATGACAAACGAATCATTGACCCCAACAATGACTCCGTCCTTGATAAAATCATCAAAACCCCTCAAGACTACATTGATAGAATTATAATTAAAGCAAATAATAAATTAGACAAGTAGTATTATTATACAAATGAGCCAAGATTTCAGACCTCATCCAGTGCTTGTTAATTACGAAGCATCCCGTGACGGTGTTGTCAGGCACCGCAGACTAAAAGAACCGGTTGGATATCTGAATAATGTGGGGTATTTGATGTTTTCAGCTGGGAGGAAGAAGTATCTCTGTCACAGAGCCATCTATGAAGCATTTTACGGATTAATCGAAGACGGCCTTGTGATTGATCACATAAATGGCGTAAAGACTGATAATTGTCTTGTGAATCTTCAAGCCGTCTCACAAAGTCGGAATGCAAAATTAGGTGGAACTGGCAAACATGCAAAACGCCCTAGGGGGATCAAATCGTTTGATTTAGAAAATAATCAAGAGAGAAGCTTTCAGTCGATAAATGAAGCCAGTAGATACTTTGACATTTGCGGGACTTCAATACGATTTGTTGCAGAAAATATAATTAAAACTGCTCTGTCGAAAAAAAAATAGTCATAAAATAAAATTCGTATACACCTGAAACTATTCAAGGGAGATAAATCCCCATGGACAAATCCGCCGCAACTCAATAAGTTCCCTTGTATTATGACGTCAAAGGAATTTGTCGTCTGTTAACTAGGCGCGCACGTGACTGTACATAGTTTCGGTAGAATTTTATTTTTTAGCAATTTCTAAAACGTTTTATTGTCGCTTGGCTACACTGAGTGCAGGATAAACCACGCGCGGAAAATAAAAGCAAATGCATCCTTCCGATTTCATATCAAGAACCATATGTATACATCGCGAGTGGTTTCTATTCATTGAAGTAGGTGGGCGTGGTTAAAATTCCTGTATACAGCTCTTTGTGATCTAATCGATAATGTGTTTTGTCTAGTCACTGACGCAGGCATGCGTGACTGATAGTTACATTATATTTTAAACTGCTCCGATTTTATGTTTTCACTGTTTTCTGGATGGTTACAACAGTTAAATTATTATTCGTTTTCTTAAATACGACAGTAAAATTGTCTATTTTAAAAATCTCTTAATCAGATATATATATATTAACAATCTCTATTTTATATGACGGCTCCGTGGTGTAATGGTAGCGTGTTTGTCTTGTAAACATAGCTATCAACTACTACGTGTTCGGTCCCCATAGCAGATACATTATTTTGATGGCGAAACGGAAGATGTTTTTTCTATTAATTGGGGGGGAGAAGGGGCGGACCCCCTTAGCCAAACCAACATTGTAACTCATGCTATCGCATTCTCGGTAGCGTGGGTTGGTGTTTTCTCCAACTCATGCAACCATGAATTTAATTTCATGGGTTGCCATGTTGGTTTGGTTTACCACGCCCACGCCACATAACATCCAATAAACATATACCTTCTGAGAGATCTAATTCAGCCTTTGCTGAGTTAGACCCCTCGCCGGAGATTATGTGTTTATCAAAGTAATTGGATGTAAAATAAATGGTATAAATTGATGCAAAAGCTCTACATTCACATGAGGAACCCCACAGGGTAGCACAGAATGGGCTACCGGCTAATAGAAACGGTGTTAGGGTCACAAAAGGGCATCCAAATGGATAGCCAAAAGAAAAGGGCATCCAAATGGATAGCCAAAAGAAAAAGGCATCTGGAATGGATAGCCAAAAGAAAAGACCCTAGCAAAGACACAAAGGCCTGAATAAGGGACTCATGAATGAATAACCGCTCATAATTGATATCATTTATTTTGCATTTTTTTCTAATAATTAAAGATAAAATGTATTATATTTATATAAAAATATAAATAATGGATATCAAAGATGTAAATTCTATAATTGCTGAAATCTCAGATTTAAAAAATAGAGGGGTAGTATTATCTAAAGATCTCGACTGTGACAGGATTGCCTCGGAATATGAAGACATTGAGTATCAGTCTAGTAAGGGTCGTTATGTTTTTTACCTAAGATGTACAGACTCGTGAAAGGAATTCAAAAGTCCATCTATGCTTGTTTGTACGGTAACGATATTGATGTATTTATAACGCTATTTAGCACCGTTGAAGCAATACGTCAAAAGCTCGGCCAAGAGTATCAAAAACGAGCTGAAATTAGTTCTAAGGTTCGTGATCTTAGAAAAATATTAAACGAGGAAAAACCAGTATCCTAACGACGTGAGCGTTACTATAAGAAAATAGGCTTTCAGTAAATAATTTAAAAAATAAATTTTTTTTAGCGTTTTTTGTAACACTCACATGGGATTTTCTCCTGAAAGGATAATCAGCAGTTTGGGCCTGCTTATGCAGTTATGTGCCTACTATATGATCTGGTTGTGGTAGCAAGTAATCACTGCGACGCCTCCATTTTCACGTAGTTGTTGTTGTTGCCGCGTCGTTAACACAAATCGTTCATTGCCGTTCTCAGATATTACAATTCTGAAACCCCCAGCGATGTTATTTCTGAAACACTCGCGGATAGCGTCGTACAGTTTAACCTTGTCCGAGATGGATACGTTAGCTTGATGGTACATTATTTAATAACTCAGCTTTTAATTGTGATAGTTTCACATTTGAAAATTTAGTTCACAAACACTATATGGTGGTCAAAACGTCTTGACGTTTCGTAGTTGTCCTGGTAACATTCTCAGTGATATATCACGGTTAGAAGTACTTATGGGTGGAAAACGAGCCGGAAACAACTCACCGGAAATAATTAATGAGGCCGCTGATATCTGTAGACGATTATTTGCCGGCGGTATCATGGACATTAATGTATATCGAGAACTCATTGCTGAATTAGTTGAAAATCACAAAGATACCCATGGTTATGATGAAAATCCTATGGATTTTAGCGATTGATCACTAATTGAAAAATTACTAGTTTTATAACAAGATGATCATATACTACAACCATGATAAACCCGTAAGCGTCTAATTATAGAGCGATTGCTGTCATTCTCAGTGATAAATCAATGTTGTTAGAAGGGGTTGGTGGACGAATGAGAGTAGTTGATGCACCAGTGGAAAATATGTAAATGAAACTTGAAGAGTTTCCAATTAGATCAATTGAAAGCATAAATGTGTTTTACAATAAAATGACATATAGTGTTGTTAGTGTCAATCTGACTGATGGTCAGGTCAAGAAATTGCGATCAAAATCCGCTAAAGAATGTGGAACAACAATAACGTTAAAACCAGCGCAGATGTCCGGCGGTACACATAAAATATCATTGACGGATCGTCAAATAAAACATTTCAATGATGCGCTAAAGAAACGGCGAGGGGTTCAAATTGTATTTTCAAAGGCTGCAGTCGCCAACATGATACAATCAGGTGGTATATTTCCATTGTTAGCTGCAATACCAGCATTGATTGCAGCGGCTGCCCCAGCAGTGGCGAAAGCGGCAGCGTAGGGAGCCGTTGGGACCGCAGCAGGGATGGCGTTGAAAAAGGCAACTGGGAAAGGATATAAAAAAACGGGAAAGGGTCTAAGACTACCAGGAACCCCGTATTCATGGTACAGCGGGAGATCCGTTCACGGATCCGGCCTAAGAATACCAGGAACGGTTTATTAGTTGAAAGCCCAATTGTTGAGGAGTCTATGACTGAGGAACCTATGGTTCCCATGTCCAATTTTGATTTAATTGATGCTGCTAAAAATCTGGCGATAAAAACTTCAGAGGGGTTTTTATGAGAGATCAATTACCGAGAAAACCTAAACGTGTTGAAACCGGTATCATCAATCTTGATAACAGCAGCGGATCGGGAACTCACTGGGTTGCATACGCAATCGATCCGCGTGGGATTGTCTATTTTGATTCATATGGGTTAGCTCCGCCAAGCGAGTTTATGCGGTATATAAATTCCTCGATGAAACTCAAAGAGTTTCCGATTTTTTATTCCACGCTGCCAACACAACAATTAATTGATCCACCGATATGCGGCCGTGAAGTATTAAATGTCCTCGCGGAGATTTCATCGTCACAGAAACCACCTCATCTGGTTGTAAATAAATACACGAGTGGGAAATTACAAGGTAATTTTAGAGAATCAATAAATTGAAAATACTAGAATCTTTACAATAATGATTAATATTTGGGGACAATCTCTGTCAATGTCGGATCCCACCGCGAAAACATCTGCGGGTTCTATCGAGGATGTAAAAAAAATAATTGAAGATGAAATCGCTGAGACGTTAAATTTAACAAGTGTTGACCTGAACGAAATAGTTGTATTTCAAGATCGCCAGGGTAAATTGAAAAGCAGTAATATATCCGCGAATGACATTTTGATACGGCAGAGCGATGCCGCTGAAAACTCTATTGCGCTGTATTCCAGCGGTGGACGACTTAAACCAGGTGCACTTGTGTCTACGATCACGGACGCGATTGCTACCAACGAACGTGAGCTGAATGATCTTATACGAGGTTATAATAGTTTTCGCAAAAATGTCGTACATAAATTCTTTGGAACCCCGCTTGTGGTTGGCATGACTCTAGCTGAAATTAAAGACTTGTTGAATTCATTCTTCGCTAACAAGGAAGCTGGAAGGATGATGACTGCTTCAGAAATCAAGGCAAATTATCTCGAGATTTTTAAACTAAGCGAAGATTTTGAGAAGGTACAAAAACTCACAAACGACGTAGTTGTTAAGTTTTTTGGAAACTCGCTTGTGGCAGACATGACTCTCGTTGAAATTAAGCGCGCGCTTGACAGACAAAAGATCACCAGCGACATAGCTAATAAGTTCTTTGAGGGCATTACACTCCAAAATATCACGATGAAACTTTCTAACATCGAAACTTATTTTAAAATCCAATCACAGTTTGATAGCCTTTTGTATACACTTTTTTTCAAGAGAGATGGGAAGATGATGACTTCCGCCGATATAAAGGCAAATTATCTCGAGATTTACAATAATATTTCTAAACTAAAAGAAGATCAAAAACCCACTAACGACATTGTTGGCGAGTTCTTTGGAAACCCGCTTGTGGCAGGAATGACTCTCGCTGAAATTAGCGAGTTTATTGGCAAGCATACTCACAATGCCTACATCGCTAATAATTTCTTTGGTGTCCCAGCTACATCTACAATGACTCTCAAAGATATTAATATGTTTATGGTGAGACAAACAACACTTAATACCATCGTGGATAAATTTTTAGGGAGAACACCTGTGTCTGAAACCACATCGTTGACAGGTCCAACCCTCGCTGAAGTTAAAAGCGCTATTGACGAACAAAAACGCATCAGCGAAATGGCTAAAAATTTCTTTGAGGGTTCTGAAAGTCACAATATCACGACGACATATTCTCAACTCCACGGGCATTATGGAATACAAACAGATATGGGAGTTAGCCTCCTTTTGATTTCATTTTTTAAACGCCGCAATGGAACGGTGATGAAATCTACCGAAATCAAAAAAACCTATCTCGACATTTACGACGATATTGAAAAGGTAAAGATTCCGTATCCAGATATAGACGTTAAAAATATCGTGTATAAGGTCGATCATGGGACCTTTGATTGGGTAAAAAACTCTAATGCTAAATTGAAAGTCACTAACGTGAAGTGGCCCCATGGTATCTACAGGATGACGTTAATCTCTAACAAGCAATTTGATATCATCGTGAAAGGTAAAACCTACTTTGGTGGCACCGCGACAGTAATTATCGCGGGGGGAGAAGAAGAATTTGAGATTATCGCGGTTGATAACACCATTAGAAAACATATAACCTGGTGTTTAGAATTCGTAGGTGAAGTAGACATCCCCCTGATCTACTACCCGGAAGATGGCTAATAATTGAAAACACTAGCGGGTTTAAAATAACAATGTCAATGACGAAGTCATCGATGAAATCAATTGAACCGATAATAACCCCGTTGACGGAGTCAGCGGTATCACAATCGCAGATGACGCCGTCATCGCAATATCGATTCAACACCGTGAAAGAGTTTTCCGCGAACTTGAAATCACTTTCTGAGCGTTATCGTGAAAAAATGAAAAAATACCGACGCAGCGTAGCAATCATCGACATCACCGTGAACTCGGTATCCGGTGTGATGGCCAGCGCTGGGGTTATTATGTCGACGGTGACCATGATGGCTCCGATTGCAGTTCCAATTGCTATCTCCGCGGCAACAACAATCGCGGCAGTCGCCACCGCGATAACTAAAAAATTATCATCGTGTTCTCAGAAAAAACTCAGTGATTATACAGCTCGGTACAGGGTGGTATTTGACGCGTACTCGAAATTATCCGAGTTGATCTCGCTGTCGATAGATAATTCGTTCATATCCGATGTTGAATTTTCCACGATGACCCAGTTGTATAACTCCGCGATGTTGAAATTGGAAATTGAAGACAGCGTTAATAATAATGTCACTACAATTCAACGAATTGCAACTGCTTCAACGAATCGCGGAGAATACCACTCCGATACGAACAAGCATGATATCAATAACATCAACGAACCCTGAATTTAGTGTGAACTTTCCATCTCCGATTCCAGTGCGTGAGATCGCGCTGGCAAAATTACGAGTGTATCATAGCAGGCCTAATATCAGATCTGTTGCATTTGGGGGTCAGCAAGCCAATAACGCACTGGTGTTCTCGTATAAGAATAAACCCGATGGCACTCCAGCGTGGGAAACTGTTTCATTACCAACTGGGTCGTACCAAATTGAGCAAATCGATGCTGAAATTCAGCGTAGATTAAAATCAATCACTGGAAAAGAATAAAAAATAGCTATTAAACTTCATGAACCGACGCTCTCGTCGTCGATCGAAATAAGCACAGAGGGATACATTGTAGATATCTATAACAGCTCGTTAAGAACAGTGTTAGGATGGCCCAAAAAACAACCGGAGAAATCCACCGCCGACTTAACCACGGACGTAAAATCATATCATGAAATCAATCCCAGTTATCGAGATAATTTATCTGATATAAGAAAAGGAAGAATCGGCGATAGATTTATATTTACCAACAAAGACACATTGCATTGGGATTTTATCATTAAAAGAACAACCGACTCATCTGTTACTATTTCATTTACGCTAACTGACGTCCGTGGTTATTTTAATGAAATTAAACAATTATATGAAACACAACTAGAACAACTACGGAAAACAAAATCGCAAAAACACGTTGAAATAATAAATCAACTTATATCTGACATGGAATATATCTATGAACTAATTATTCAAACAATAATTAATGACAACAGCGACAATAAACAACGATTCCTTACCGGTTACAATATCACAGAAGACACTCTACGTAATTTCAAGTTTCCCAAATACAACGCTGATGAACTAGCAAGAACTGTTAGAACCGATATCAAGGCGCTACAAAAACCAGATTCAACTGTCATCCTCAGGTATAATAATGACCCAGACGGTGGCGGTAGGCATATTGCCCCGCATAATGTGAATATTTCAACGGTGATTGCGCTCAATTTAACATGTGATGCAATTGAAGGAAGCTATCAAATTAATCTAGAGCAATCAAATCAAGCTCAGCAGCGATATATTCTTTATTCGTTCGCACCTACAGCTCCTCCAGGATTCCTAATTATTGAAAACCCAATTAATCCTGTCTACATGCGATGTCATAATAATTCGTTAACGAGAATTAATTTCCGACTCACCGACCAGTCAAATAATTTAATTGATCTACAAGATGAGGTGCTAGCAATTAGTTTGTTTGTGAAATCATAAATGATTTTCGTCCTAAAGACTCGATCAAATATTCGGTTAAAATCATTTTATTATTTTTGTTAACTTGTAGCAGCAGAGAGGGTGATGACCACATCGTTGAGACCAAAATTGATTAAAAAATCGTAAAGTCTTCGTTTGCTAAATGGAGACCTATTTTTTTTGGTTAAAATGAGATTTCGTTGGAAACCTTATTTTTGCTCGAAAACGTGATCTGTTCACCATCTCTGCTGCTCCATAACAGGCATAATTGCCTCTAATTCCAGACCGTTTTAACCTTATGTTTTACCGATAGGAGCACATTCGCTATTGAACTATCAGTTAGAAACAGTGGTGTCATGGACCTAAAAATGTTGGCCTTGCAAATTTTAAATACAACCCCATACTATTACCTCACCAAGAAAAAGAAAACATTTAATAAGAATTTCTACCACAGCTATCCCCGAACCCTCCAACTCTCATTGGTATCTTCATCATGCGACCAATAAGAGATAAATATACATGCAGCATGAATTAGAAATTATCATCACTGAAGCTGATTATTTACTTGATGATTAATTCTGTACTCTGGCATGTATTATATAAAGTTAAAACGCTAAAGGATGTTATGTCATTGCATATATTTAGATATTTTTCCACAAACTTTTTTTAATACTCAATTGTTCGTATAGTTGATGTGAGGCTCAGTGCAGCGCTTCATCGAATCCAACACCTAAATTTCCAGTGGAAAAGAAATGTTAAAAGTTTATAATACTTAACAAGAAAATTCACACATATGTGTTATATTGAAGGACAACGCCATTTGGATAACATCATTCTTTATTGCACAACCATATCATGTGTAAACGTTCGTCTTTCATGTAAAAAATGTATTCGGTTTGTAAACAAAAACTCAAGTCGAAATACAAATGGCTCTTACGACATGGTGGCGTGACATCAGTTGATTCCAAACAATTCTGATCATTTGAATGAATTTGAGTTACGATTTACGACTTTCTCTTTCAGTTAAGATTGCTTTACTTATGTAATCTCAAAATGTAGTTTCCTGACTTTAGTTATATTGTACTTTGAAATGAATAACTTTGATAGTCACTCTTACTGATGTCAATGGCTTCCACTTCGAAACACACAATTTTGCAGGAAAGAATCCCGATCAAGTGGATGGCGCCAGAGTGCATGGAAAGCACTGCTGGAGCGACACAGAAGAGTGATGTGTGGTCATATGCAGTTGTTCTATGGGAGATATTTAGTCTTGGTGAGTCTATATATACATACCTTATTATTAATAAATAAAGGCCATGGTCGTACCTTTCAGTCACCATGGTAACAACTATGTTCTTTTACCTAATATATTATTTATTTAATTATGTGGTCTGGATTGTTTTTCATTGATTAATAATGTTGTTATATCTAAACTACAGACTATCTGAGAGAGAGAGAGAGAGAGAGAGAGAGAGAGAGAGAGAGAGAGAGAGAGAGAGAGAGAGAGATAAAATACGATACCAACGTTTATCAAGAAATCTACAAAAACGTCTGGACTTCTACACTACATGTTACTATAACTAGGTGCAATTTACAACAAGAGATATCAAAATACTTAGTTGTGTTAACATGTTAGAATTTTGGGAACAAAGGTCGGAAACACAGCGTAGAACGAGATTAATTTCATCCCGGTAGAGTTATGCAAGGAAGGTTTGTAGGAGAGACGCTCTGATATTTATGTGTCGGTATAGCGAACAATAATAATAATAACAAAAAACGACAATGTCTGTCCAGTCTAGGTTAGATTCAATCGGTAAGATCTAGAGTGTCTCAACTGGATGTTCACTCGAGTTGTAGTTGTTGGCGACTATTGCGTTTATTTTGTTGCAAATATGGCTTTTATTAATTCGGTTTCTGAACTCTGTACCTTCGCAAACATATTGAATGGCACTGATAGAGAATGCTAGAAAATATACTGTACTATTTGTCTCGATGATTATATGTTATGTATTATGGTCCTTTCAACTTGGACCAATCAAAGATCAAGTTGATGTCGTACCTGACCTGGAACATTTGTTTTGTTGACAACAGCTAATTTTGTTCCCATGACTGTGAATTATTTATTCAGATTATTATTAACGTAGACTTCTTTATTTTATTTAGAGTGTGAGACAATGGAATTCTCTGACAGAATTTCACAACATAATAATCTGGTCTTTCACAACATAATAATCTGGTCTTTCACAACATAATTATCTGATCTTTCACAACATAATAATCGGGTCTTTCACAACATCAAAATCTGGTCTATTAATGTTAACCACATTACTTATGATAATTTTAGAGCCAGATTGTATCTTGTTGACAACATATCTTCTAGAAATGAACTTTGACTCTTATTCTTGTTCTAGCTTTATGTCTTTGGTTTTGTTTATAATCTTCTTTAATTGAGACATTACCATTATTCAATCTAACATCTGAGTCAGAATCAATCTTATTGTTGTGTCCCGTATTTCATTTTTTGTTGGAATTTTTCAAATTAGTATTCACTGGAAATACAAAGTGCTCAAATATACTATTTTTGGACTGGAATATTAACATGGAGCTATAGTGTATGCAGATCAGAACATCTTGGATTATAATATTATGATTCATTAAAAGATTGTTGGCAAATCTCCTTGTCTCAGGCCTATACAGTCACGTCAACGAGTTGAAGATTGTTTGTAACATCACTGAAATGAGCTTAGAACGTCAGTCACAAAGATGGTTAAATAAGGTTTTAGACTATTTGGAATTTACTTTGCAATACCGCAAGTTCTTGTTATATTTACACTTTATATTCAAAGGAAATAAATTGGTTGTTGAAGTGTACAGAGCCTTGTTGTTTTAGCTATTTTCTGATCGTTTATTTAGCCAGTATAATCGTAATATTAGTGTTGTAACTTTCCTTCCACAGGGGAAACTCCCTACACAAACATCCGCAGCAGAGACCTACCTGGCCGCCTGAAAAAAGGAGAGAGACTGCAAAAACCTGAACAGTGTGATGACACGTTAGTAAAATTAGACAAATCATGTTACTTAACATTCCAGTAAACAATTCATTTATTTAAATCAACTAGGCAAATATATGTAAGCTGTTACTGTTATTGCAGAAGACTACATTCTCTTTTGGGAGAAATGTTACTGTCAGCGCAACGAATATAGTTTTCTACCTATTGATCTAGCATTTGCTTATAAATCTATGTTTTATTTTCACCCTTGAAAATTTGGTACGACTGATTTACACTTCATTAATGTGTACTCATTTTAAACCTGGTGCGCAATATTTTCAGCGCACTTTATTTAAAGTTAAGGCTTTATATATCTGTACTAGATAGTGTCAAATAAGAGAAGCACTTTTTACTGTCTTAATAATTTACATACATTCAACCTTCTTTAAAAATGGCATCTGAATACGATATGTATTTTTATAGCTAGACTGAAACCAAAATTGCAAACATGCTAAAGGTTCCCATTAAACAAGTATTAAATTTCATCGAAAATGGAATATATGTGTCAACATTACCTACCTTAGGAAAGTTGACATTTTGGCACATACGTTGAAATTAGTTTAATGAATGAATCTGTAAACGATCCGGAATTTTATATAAAGATCTCGAAATCTGGATTTCATTATGTGATTTGAATTTCATTTATTACGTTTCTAAAGGGTTTTGAGGGCTTGATATTACCATTACAATAAACAGTATTATTTGTTTTAGATGGTACAACGTTATGAAGAGGATCTGGATCTATGACCCCAAGAAACGACCAACATTCACTGAAATCCGAGACGAGCTGGACCAGATGTTTGTCACTTCCGGAGATGACTATTACTACTATAAGAAATAATTTCAAAAACCATCGCATTATATAAATCCAGTTCAGCCATGAAATAATTTTTTTGTGACATGATTAATATAACATATTAAGATAGAAAAGACACCTTATGTGCTAGGCTAACTTTAAATTATGCATGTATCACATGGGTTCCGAGTTATTTAGGCTCTTAACCCATATCATTGCGTGAGATTGCCTATATACATAATGTAGATTTATTTTTTGTATCCCATGCAAAGTGTTCTGCTTTATGTACTTTAAGAGTTTATTAATTAAAGAATAATAATATTGTGTAACATAGTATGAATTAATTTCTAAGAATGTAATTGCATCTTTCAATTACTATATTTTGATTAATATTATTCTGATGCTTGTATTTAAATCAGAAAGATCATATATTCCACGTCATCCTTATGCATTATAAGTACTTTAATTAACCAGAAATCACAACTGTAATTGATGTCATTTATTCATATCTTATGATAGTGCATACTGAACGTTTGACGTCAACAGATTGGTTAGTTGTTATAAAATAAATGATATATATTATACTACACATGTTAATGTAGGTCCCATAACAGACAGTACATCTCAAATATAAGCTGGAGAATTACTAACGTGTCAGACATTTACTGGAATTTACATTTATAGAAATAAACGACAATAGCAACAGCTGCTTCAAACCATATTTATCTTAATGTCAGATACAGTAGAGAGTGGATCAATCTAAAAATCACAAATTCTGGAATGAATATAGCTTATGACTGCATTTAAATCTTTCGGTAACGATTTGGAGATATAAGTTCTACCTTAGATGAAAACAATTATTTAGCTTTCATTGAAATTATTGCAACAAGTTTTGATATCCTCGATATTTTCAACTTTTCAGAGAAGTTAAGAAACATAAGGTAATGAAATACTTCAATCCTTAGACGAGACGTCTATCTTGTCGTTCTCGTATGAAGGCAAACTTAAATGAACAACGTTTAAAGTGTTTATCTTATCGTGGTTCAATTGAATTATAAAAATATGTTGTCTATGTATCTTTACAGAAGCTCTACCAATGTTTCTTAAGTTAAAATTCATATTATTTGTTTTACATTATATAAACATTTTAGCCAATCGAAAATCGCATACTTTTGATGTAGTTTGGATTATCTATATCATCAATATCTTTATTATTGTACTTTTGTTAGATGTATTTACAAATCGTATTAATGCATGCAGGTTTTAAAGAACAAATTTGACTTTTGTATATAACTGATATCACATATTGTATGTAATGAAACAAATAAATCCTTTTTTATATTATATTCAATTGAATTTGCGTCACTATGTACATACACTGTTGAATCTTGAGAATTTTGTGTTTTATTAGTTATATAATTCAAGGAAGCCTTATCATCAGCATTTGCAAAAACTACTACAATCTTATGTCCTGGTAAAAGTAAAAAGGCAGATGCCAGAGAAAGAGTACCTATTTAGGTTTCTTAAAGTAGTTGTACACTTCAAATGCGGTCTGATCATACATTTTCGTAGTTGTTTATTTGTTACTGAAATGGTAAATAATAGATTACTGTTGACAGATTTATATGGTAGAGGACGTGTACGTGCTGAATGGACCCTCTGAAATGAGACATCCTGAAGTTTGCGTTGATGAGACATTTCAAAAAAATATAATTTTTGTATTTTTGTGCTGACCTGTATGTCACATAGTTTTAAACTGTTAAATATAGTTTAAAATGTACAATATATGATCAAAACGAGAAACAGATATAACTGAGTCGGGAGAACTGTAAAGAAGTTTATCATATATCATTACTGTCATTACTGTGGTTTGTGGCAAAATTGATTATTGTTGCTCCTAGAATACTTCACGGTTAGAGGAGCACGGCTATCCCTTTCCCCGCATTGATTGTTTCCTGACCTACCAAATTAGTTGTGGATTTGTTTTACATTAGGACTATTTGGGAATCGTCTGTTGAGTGATACGAGATTAATTATGATATTACAAAAACAAAACCCATGGCATCAACTTAGATCAAATCAGACACATTTTGTCTACATGAGATATATTTTGATAAGTATATTTCCATATTGTTGCGTAATAATAGTAACAAGATTTGCAGACAGAGTCAGACAATCATAGAACCCTATTCATCTATTTAAAACTTTGCTGAGTTTCACAACGAGTGCGGGGTTGTCATGTGATAGCTGCTTAAGATTAAATTAGGCAATGAGATAAGGCTCCCAATCAAAAACTATCCATTCTAGGACTCTTCGATGTGACAACTGATCCCATATAACAAGACTAGTACCTATAGCAACAAACTTTGAATAACTTATATTTACAAAACTCTAAACCGACCGTTCAGTCCGCCCAGGATACGGAAGGTCGCAGGTTCGAATCCCGATTAAGTCATAGCAAATATTTGTAAAGTGATACTCAACAGCTGCCTTGCTTGCCGCTCAACATTAAGAAGTTAGTGTTAGAACTGGTCGGCCTGGTGTCAGGATAATGTGACTGGGTGGGACGTGATGCTACATATCTGTGGCCCGATGCCTTAGTGCTAGACATCACCATAAACTGCTACACTGCATATAGGAGTAAAATATTGTTAAAGCTACGTTAACAATCCAAGTCAAATACACGCATAAATCTAAGCGTAAATACATTAATCAAAGTATTCATTCAGGACTACTACCGCATGTGATTTAAAAATATGAGCAAAAAAGAGATGTATAAAAATTATGATTGTTCATCCCCAAGTAACCGACATGTTCTTTTAATGAAAAGATTTCAGCTTTCCAAAACATTAAAGTAATAAAACTTAAAAGGATATTATGAGCAAAAAGAGTTGTATAAAAATTGTGATTATTCTTTGCACGTAAACGACAGGTTCTTTTAGTCCAGAAGTTTTATGGGTTTCCGAAACTTAAAAGTAATAAAACTTTAAAGTAATAAAACTTAAAATTAATACAACTTAAAAGTAATAAAACTTAAAAGTAATAAAACTTAAAAGGATATTCTTAGCTAGTCAATGAATAAATAACAGCAGAAGAAGTAGCATTGCATTTCAATGCTCCTTTGCAGTAAGTGAAAGTTAAATATGCGTCATATGAATCAGAAGTTGATCTGTCGTCGAGGACAGGTTTATCATATTGTATGAATTCAGCATGATTTTTAAACTAGTAGTAAAAAAATGCAATTTATGTTGACTTCAAATCGATTATTGTTGCGTCATTTCTAGAAGTTCTGATGTGAAACACTAACGACTTTCTTTTTATAACAATGCTTGTTTAAGCAATAGGGTGATTGAATAATCTTGTTTGGCGATTAATATATTTATTTGAGCAGTTTGTTATTACAACATTTGCCATCACAAAGTTAACATCTGCAAGTTTAGATGCGACTGGGATTCCACATTTTTGCGGATAATTTGGATAATTTCTTTAACAAACAAAACATTTATGATCAGGACCGTCATAATAATCCTATCCAGTCTGCCTTTATTTATAACTATTCCAGAAAATATCAGTTTAGCATACCTTTTTCAGATGTTTCAATACTTTCTAAAATTGTCCCTAGTTTGACTAAACTTTTGTTATGTGTCGCTATTGACCTTGCGTTAACATCACCCTCTATATGTTCCTAACTGATAACCGAGCGGATGTTAACTAAAATTTAATTCATGCTCCAAGCGGAGCAGATTCCATCCCCTCGCAGTGAACAATTTATTGTAGAACTAGCCCATACGTCAAATTTAATGGGTACGTGTCAGGCTGACTATGAGAAAATGTACTGTGAAATTATTTATACAACGTTTCGCACCATTTAACAGGTAAATATATGTAGTGCTAGATGAAATGCTGCAATTTGCCTTTACTTTATATTTGGAAAATAGTTGTAACTGTATTGTGTATTATGCCATTATGGCGGGATTGAACTATTTCATCTATGCTATGTCTCTCAAAGATGAATTTATGTGAGCTGTTGTGAGACGCATACTTCCGTTCCGCGATTTCAACAGATCATAATAGTCTTCTACAAGAAGATATATAAGGTCGTTTAACTCAAACATGCATGTGGTTTGCAATTTGCCATCGTCTTTCGGTAATTACAGAAGGCAACAGTGATTCGACGTGATCATGGTTATGCTCGGCGCATTTTCGACAGCACTTTATATCTTCGAGCTGTTTCATCAAACCGATCCTCCTTTAGAAAATTTACATTCCGTACAGAACACCTTCGTAAGTTCTTTCACGTTTTATGTGCAGCATCGTCGCGGGTCTCACTATTTGTGCTGCCTTTGAGATGTACATCGTTATATTCTGTCACTTCTCCATGTAATGCGAACTATCATATTGCATTTCTATAGGCTTGACTAATAGGCAATTTAATAAGTTACACATTTAAAAATGCGGTTTTCTAAGTCTGAAATGAAATGCTACTATTGGTGTTTTCTAAGGTCAAAGATTTCAACAATGTGTTAGTTGTAATAAAATATTTATCTGCAAGATCTGATATTACAGAAAACGATATGAATCTGGACCCTGTTTGGTGGATTCATTCAAGCCTTGATTCATTGTTTTTCCCCGCTAGCGATTATTATATTATTAGAAGGGTCTGATTCCTCTCAAATTAAATTGTCAACTCGTTAAGGAACATTTAAATGTGGAAGGTGATTCATCAATTGGTCTGTTAAGTGCAATTATCGTTACGCTCAGACTACCCATTTCATTACGGTTGTACCAATTGTCACGTAACGATGGAGGAGAGATGATATCGAGATTTTTGGAAATGGAAAGAGTTCCTTGTTGACGTAACGTTTTGCGTGAGGTCTAAGTGTAAGACTATAGACTGTGCTATTTGGCTGGTATGTGACCTGAAGGACGCTGATGGTATAATGACTGGGTTAAGTATCGGACACTAACACAGATAACATTTATGTCGGTGGTATGGGTCTTACAAGAATCGTAACAAATACTGTATTATGAAAAACTAAAAAACTAAACACAAATGTTCATAGTCTCAGGCTCCAAGATACAGAGGAGCAAAGTTATCCGAATTGTTTGCCAGGTTACATTACCGTTTCTTTCTTTAGACTTATTACGGAGCATAATTTTTATTAGGAATTTTAGGATGCGCTTTTAATAGGTTGATAAAAAAATGGATAATAGGGTATAATTTATGGTACAACCATTAATGTCTAGTACAACTACATTTCTAGACGTTTTGTTGGTCTGCTAATTCAACGCCCAATTTAAAATATATTTTCACTAGGCCAATAAATGTTGAGAATAAAAACTATGACATGTGCCATTCAAACTAAAGTGACAAAAATACGATTCCTTTCGTTAATTGAACACTGATAGAAAAACAATATTACTATCATCAAAGTAGAAAAAAGTATCAACTCTTCTTTTACACTTCCATATCAATTTTGCCCCCAAAATCGTTCTCTAAAAGTAACCTTTACATCCAAAGAGTCTAAATTTAAACAAATTATGATGGCAGCTTACCCCTTAATCCAAAACCACAAATACATTCGTAATCTGGTCTTCAGTTATGAGAATACACATGTGATGTACTAACAGAACATATCAAATTACAATTATTAGAATACATCCATTTATTACATATACTTAGAATACATTTATTCATAAGAACAAATGAATGCACATCTACTAGGTACATCCATTTACAATTACTTGTATACAATCATTTACATCTATCAGGACTCATACATCCATTTACAACTAACTGAACACATCAAGCACTGTTAGATTACATGTATTCAATAGTACCGGATAAACCCATTTACCGCCAGAATACATCATTTACTACTACTATCATACATGCATTTACAAATAATAGAATACATCTATTACTTCTACTAGAAAGCAACCATGTAATACTACATGAAGCCACCCATATACTAAAATTAATACTAAAATACATACATTTACCACTACAAGAAGACATTCATATAA
Organism: Unio pictorum; assembly: GCA_030141615.1. NCBI lineage: Eukaryota > Metazoa > Mollusca > Bivalvia > Unionida > Unionidae > Unio > Unio pictorum. Next base: position 7,267,816 of record JARLTB010000131.1, on the reverse strand, counting down.
TACTATGAGAATACATCCATTTACTACTACTAGAATACATCGATTTACTATTACTAGAATAGATCCATGTACTACTACGAGAATGCTTCCATGTACTACTACAAGAAGCCATCCAAATACTACTACTAGAATACATCGATTTACTACTACACGAAAAAATCGATATACTAATACTAAAATACATCCATTTACTACTACAAGAAGACATCAATATACTACTAATAGAATACACCCATCACATCGGCTAGAATGCATCCATGTACTACTACACCAAGGCATTCATATACTACTACTAGAATACATCCATTTACAACTACTAGAATATATCCATTTACTACTACACGAAGTCATCCATATAATACAACTAGAATACATCCATTTACTACTACTAGAACGCATCCATGCACTACTATAAGAAGCCATCCAAATACTACTACTAGAATACATCCATTTACTACCACACGAAGCCATCTAATTACTACAACTAGAATACAACTATTTACTACTACTAAAACAGATCCATATACTACTACTAGAATGCATCCATTTAATACAACACGAAGACATCCATATACTAGTACTAGAATACATACATTTACTTACAACTAGAAGGTATCCATTTCCTACAACTAGAATACAAATATTAACTACTACTAAAATAGATCCATATACTACTACTAGAATGCATCCATTTACTACTACACGAAGACATCCAAATACTAGTACTAGTACATGTATTCACTACTACTAGAATATATCCGTATACTACTACTAGAATTCATCCATGTACAACTACTAGAATAAATTCATTTACTACTTATAAAAGACATCCATTTAAAACTACTAGAAGATATCCATTTACAACTACTATAATACATCAATTTACTACTACTAGAAAACATCCATGTACTATTAAACGAAGACATCCTTATACTAATACTAGAATACATCCATTTACTACCCCTGGAATATATCCATATACTACTACTAGAATACATCCATTTACACTACTAGAATATATCCACTTAACACTACCAGAATACATCTATTCACTACTACTAGAATATATCTGTATTAAACTACTAGAATTAATCCATGTACTACTACTAGAATAAATTCATTAACTACTTATAGAAGACATCCATTTAAAACTACTATAATACATCAATCTACTACTACTAGAATACATCCATTTACTACTAAACGAAGACATCCCTATACTAATACTAGAATACAAACTTTTACTACCCCTAGAATACATCCATGTACTATTTCTAGAATACATGCATTTACTACTTCTAGAAGATATCCATTTACTGAAACGTGAATATATCCATTTATTACCACTAGAATACATCCATGTGCTATTACTAGAATACATGCATTTAGAAGTACTAGAAGGTATCCATTTACTAAAAGTAGAATACATCCATTTACTTCCAGTAGAATACTTCCATATGTTATTATTAGAATACATCCATTTACTACTACTATAATACATCCATTTACTACTACTATAAAACATCCATTTACTACTACGAGAATGCACCCATGTACTACTACACGAAGCCATCCAAATACTATTACTAGAATACATCGATTTACTACTACACGAAGACATCCATATACTACTATGAGAATACATCCATTTACTACTACTAGCATACATCCATATTTACTGCTACTAGATTACATCCATTTACTCCTACTAGAATACATCCATTTACTACTACGAGTGTACATCCATGTACTACTATAAGAAGACATCAAAATACCACTACTAAAATACATCCATTTACTACTACACCCAGTCATCCATGTTCTATTGCTAGAATACATCCATTTACTACTACTAGAATGCATCCATGCACTACTACACGAAGCCATCCAAATACTACTACTAGAATACATCCATTAACAACTATACGAATAGATCCGTATACTACTACTAGAATACATCCATTTGCTACCACAGGAAGCCATCCAATTACTACAACTAGAATACAACTATTTACTACTAATAAAATAGATCCATATACTACTACTAGAATGCATCCATTTACTACTACACGAAGACATCCATATACTAGTACTAGAATACATACATTTACCATACATAACTAGAAGATATCCATTTACTACTGAATACATCCATTTACTACTACTAGAATACATCCATTTATTATTGAATACATCCATTTACTACTACTAGAATACATCCATTTAATACTACCCAAATTCATCTATCCACTACTACTAGAATATATCCTTTAACTACTACTAGAAGATATCCATTTACTACTACTAGAAAACATTCATGTACTACTAAACGAAGACATCCCTATACTAAGACTAGAATACATCCCTTTACTACTATTAGAATATATACATATGCTACTACTAGAATACATCTATGTACTATTACTAGAATACATGCATTTACTATTTCTAGAAGATATCCATTTACTACTACTAGAACACATCCATTTACTACTACTAGAAAACATCCATGTACTACTAAACGAAGACATCCCTATTCCCTATACTAATACTAGAATACATCCATTTACCTCCCCTAGAATATATTCATTTACTACTATTAGAATATATACATATACTACTACTAGAATACATCCATGTACTATTACTAGAATACATGCATTTACTACTTCTAGAAGATATCCATTTACTAAAACTAGAATACATCAAATGAACGAATACTTGGATTTAAAGTGAAACCGGCCACTAGGGTCATATGTTCACTTTTTGCACTGCCATTTATTTACATGGCAGTGATTTAATTTATCCAGGAAGATGGAATGGTGCCACATTTTCCTGGCGTTTATGCGCACAGAGTGCGCTATTTAATTTGATCGTCATATTATACCCCTAAAAAAGGGCTAATGCTATGAATGTTAGACCTGGGTGAATATGAATAGACCCATCACGCACTCAACCTATCAACCAATCAAAAGTGCGTACGCTTATTCCAAATTCAATCCAGTTTTTCTAGTGGATTTCCTTATGCCAAAATTGTGTAAGCCACCGATGCAATTCATCAAAAGGTAGAGTTGAAGAATTAAATTACGTTCCTATCTATGCCAATCTTCTAGTACAAAAGTGTACATATTATATGTCCCTAATAATTTCTTTTGCTGATATGACTAAACGTCATTTGAAAAGTAGCCACTGTCAGAGAGGATTAAATTGTTAATTTTGAGCGGTGGGTCCGAACATGATCAAGTTAGGCGTTTTGGACAGAGCTTGTCAAGGAGGGTTTCCTTAACCAAGTGGAAGACCCTATTAAGGCAATGAAAGACAATAGCCCTAAAAAGGACTTTTTTTTGAAAATCCCATGATCACTTGTTAGTGACCGATTATCCCTCTGCTCCTGTGGTTAGTCCCTGTATACTTCTTGAGTGTCTTGTTTTACCCCGTACTCACTCGATGATTCCCTGTATACATCTTGGGTGTCGTGTTTTGGATTCTCACTCTAAACATCCTTGCTCCCTCGTCAATTTGCTTCCGTATTTTTCCCTATCAATTTGGAATTCTTTCTGCTGTTTTGTATAGAATATATAACCCCATATGGGAACTATTTGCATTGTTAGTTAATGCATGATGTTATTAAGTTACTGCAAGGCCTGATAGTTTTGGGGTTTACTATCTTTATAGTGTATGAATTTTCTAAATTAGCATATTTTTGGTTGCAACCTTGTGTTGCTGGGCCTGATAGTCTTGGGTTTGAGACTACCTTATAAGATCTAATTTGGGGTCATAACATATGCATATATGATGAAGTGTTTAGTTGCAACATTGTGTCGCTGGACCTGATAGTCTTGGTTTTGAGACTACCTTATACACTCTAGTTGGGACCATAGTTAAGGGCGCGTGGTAGCGGTTATACTTTAACCACAGAGGTATCGCGTTCTTTAGGGTCCTATAATACCCTCGTAATATTAAACTCAGTTATGAGATGTTGTCAATGGGGTTATATAGAATGAAGAATATAGAAGCATAAGAGAAAAGAAAGAGGTAAGACGCTTGCCTTATTGATTGTAAAACTGGTAGTTAGTATAACTTTTGATGTTCATACCTTTATGTATTTCTTTTATTTTAGGTTTAATTTTATTGTTCCATGTATTTTTACCATTGCATTAGGTTTGGTTGCTCTGGAGCCGCCATGGGAACGTTATACCCAGCGTAGTGTAGATTGGCTCCCTTAAGGGTAACGAATCTTTTTTGGCCCCGTACGCTTCCCTCCCATTAGAACAATATTATTTTATATGCATATGTAGGTACCAGTAAAACATTCATTTCATTTATGGATGATATGGTGTTATATTTATATTCTATCTATTAACCCTGTAGTTCTAAGAAATTCAATTATATTATAGTATGTTCTTTGAGGGTTTTTGTTGCATAATTGAATTATTTCTGGATATGTAATTGGTGCGGCAAGTTCTAATTATTTAGTTATAAATTGGGCTTCTTATTTTTGCGTATTGTTACAGATATTAAATATATGGTACAGATCTTCCGGTACGTTACAGTGGAAGCAGTTGATGTTGTGCGGAAAAGGTCCTATATATTTTCCAAAACTATATGCTAATTTTGTTTTTCCAAGAAGTATCCTATTTATTTTAGATTGTTCATAACTGCTGCACCTGGATATCAGGATATTTCTGTTGACTTCTTTGACAATACTATGTAAAAATCTTAAATGTTTATTATGGTTGCAATCCTTTTGCCACTTTGATTTATCAGTGTATAGACTAAATTGTTAATTTCTGTTGGACTATACTTTAGTGGCATGTAATTAGGTTCAGTGAGTTTACTCTTGGCTAATTGGTCAGCTAATTCATTGCCTTTTATGTCGATGTGAGATGGTATCCATATAAACTCTACTGTTATGTTTTGAGTATCGAGTATTTTAATTATTTGGTTAATTTGATTAAGAAAGTTTTCTCTTGATTTAGTATTATTGCATTGTATTGATTTTAGGACACTTAGTGAATCACTAATAATCAAGGTCTTATCTGGTTTATTTTCTAGTATCCATTTTAAAGATTCCAGGATGGCCCAGACTTCAGCTGTGTAAATGGAGCAGTGATCCGGTAGGCGGCTGCCCATTTTGATATAGAGTGCTGGAATGACCCAAGCCGCAGCTGTTTTAAAGGGGTTGTTAATTTTGGAAGCATCCGTGAATATATGAGTATAGTTTTTATATTGGTTGTTGATTAGTTCCATTGCAGCTGTTTTTAAATAATGTTGTTGATTTTTTTTTTTACCTTTGTCTATAAGGGAGATGTTTACATTCATTGATGTATTATTCCAAGGTTCTTTACCAAATATTTGGTTAGTTTCCACTTGGAATATATCTACTGGGAGTTGGAGATTTGATTCATGTACTATTTTGTCAAAGAATGACTTTTTTAAGAGTTTTCCTAAAAGGAATTTTGCATTTGTTGATAGCTACTAGAGTGGGGTGTGTTTTATTGTGGGTGGACAGTCGAGTTGCGTATCTCAACATAAATTCCTGCCTTCGACGCTGTAATGCAGGTTCTCATCTTAAGACCTGCAACTATGCTGTAGATGTATATGGTAATGCCCCAGTTGCTATGAGAAGGGCTTTCCTCTGTATTTTATCTAATCTATTAAGTTGAGTGATGGAGGCCGTATTGTAAATTTGGCATCCATAGTCGAGTTTAGATCTAATTAAAGCGCTATATAGAGTCATTATTGTTTCTTGGTTAGCATCCCCACTGGGTTCCTTTGAGGCTTTTAAGTAAGTTTAAGTCAACAGTTCACCTTTTAACTAGGTCATCAAGATGCGATTCCCACGTTAGGTGTTCATCGTAGTACATACCCAGAAATTTGGCTATTTTAACGAATTTCATTTGTTTTTTTTTTAATTTGAAGGTTGGGGTATAATATGTTTTTCTATAAGGTGAGAACAGTACAGCTACCGTTTTTGGGTGCGACAGTTTAAATCCTCATTTGTCTGCCCATTTACCAATGTTATTTAGATTTGTTTTCATTTCAGCCATATGAGTGTGGTTGGAGGGGTTTCCTGCTCTCCATAGTCCGCTATCATCTGCAAATTGTGATAATCCTGTCGCGAGAGAGGTGAGATCATTAATCATGAGGTTGAAGAGGGTGGAGTTGAGAACACTGCCTTAGGGAGTCCCTTTTTTCAAGGGATTGTTCTTCAGAATACGTAGCCCCTACCCTCGTTATAATTTTGCGGTCTGTCAAAAACTTTTGTATAAAATTAAATTTGCGACCAATAATGCCATAATGGTTTAATTTGGCTATTATTCCTTTGGTCCACACCAGATTAAACGCTTTTTCTAGAATACATCCATATGCTACGTTTAGAATACAATCATTTCCTACTACTAGAATATATCCATTTACTTTTACTAGAAGACATCCATTTACTACTACTACAAAACATACATTTAGTACTACCAGAATACATCCATTTACTACAGCTAGAATATATCCATTTACTGCATCTATAAGATATTCATTTACTACTACAATACTATATCCATTTACTACTACTAGAATATATCCATATACTACTACTAAAATACATCCATGCAATACTAGTACATTACATCCATTTACTACTTCTAGAAGATATTCATTTACTAAAACTAGAATATATCCATTTACTACTGGATGAACAATGAAGTAGTTTTATGGTTAAGTGTTTGTTTATAATTTGAAAGACAATAAGAATGAGGAGACAGGTAATTGAATCAAGAATGACCATGCAAGGTGACTGTTGTAGGAGTTCAGCATCAGGAAAGAAATGATAACATACTCCATGAGTGTTGTTGCAGGCCACTTTTAGTGACTTCGGTATAGATAATAAATATAAATCAAACATACTTCAAGTCAAAGGTTATAAAGATACATATCAAAGTAACGGCTATAATGGCATATCTTATCTATGCACACAACCTACATGCTTTAGCTTCACCATACATACATAATTAAGATCATATGCTTGAAATGTTGGACTCCGACCCCCACACAATAAAAACTTCAATGCTTAACATGAAATACACAATGAGGAATTGACAATTGATGAGCAAATTACATTATTCATGCATACCCATAGACACACATATATGTAGCATTCATGTCCATATGCACATAAGCATTGAAATAAAAATAATTATTATAAAATAACAATGAAGCTATGTAGGAGCGGAGGAGGAATTTAAATTCCACATACATTATTCTAAAACCAGGATTGCGTCTCTGCTCTTCCGCATTTCAGTTTAAAGCGACGTTATTACAATTCAAATAAATGTCAGCGATCGCAAAACCTGACAACCAAATAGTAAGTGAAACCCATGTGACACAACGGGGCAATCCAATTGGCCCTTCCGGGCTCATATCATTCTCATAACGAAGAAAGGTAAAAAGTAGACCCAACCTAATTACAGCAACAATAAATGTACTTAATCGGACGTAAGTAGTTTTATGGTTAGGTATCTGTTTATAACTTGCAGTTCAGTAAGAATGAGGAGAAATAATAACATACTCCATAAGCGTTGTTGCAGGCCACGTTTAGTGACTTCGGTATAGATAATAAAAAGAAATCAAACATACTTCAAGTCAAAGGTTATACAAACGCCTATCAAAGTTACGGCTATAATGGCATATCTTATCTATGCACACAACCTACATGCTTTAGACTCACTATAAATACATAAGGAAGCTCATGTGCTTGAAATGTTGGGCTCCGACCGCCACACAATATTAACTTAAAGGTTAAACATGAAACACACAATGAGAGAGAAAAATTGACAATTGACCGAGAAGATTACATTATTCAGACATACACATAGACACATATATATGGAGAATTCACTTCCATATATACACAAGCAAAGAAATAAATGTAATTATCCTAAAATAAAAAAGCTCTGTAGGGGCGGAGGTAGGATTTAAATTCCAGATAAATTAATCTGAAACCAGGCTTACGTCTCTGCTCTTCCACGGCTGAGTTTAAAGCGACGTTAATTACAATTCAAATAAATGTGCGCGATCGTAAGCCCTCACAAGTAATCCATCTATCCGTCTATCTATCTATCTATCTATCTATCTATCTATCTATCTATCTATCTATCTATCTATCTATCTATCTATCTATCTATCTGTTTGTCTGTCTGTCTGTTTTATCCCTTATAGTCCATGAAATATTGATTTTTTAGATTAACCATCTTCATCATTCTGTATAGGTTCGTAATATAATGTCAGTACTCATTGTTAGCTTGTCACTGAGTGTGGTTTTGTTTACGCTCTTTATTGTGTCCTAAGTAGGACGTTACATTGTGCCGAAACTAGAGAAACTGTATTCTTTTATTCGCGTTGTTTTCCTACTTTTGTGTCATTTTATAATAGTTGTGATGTTGTTGGTTCTACCCAATTGGTTTCTTTCGAGCCGAATTGGAATCGGCTATCGTAATGAATGTAATTGGTTTTGCCGGTGTCCGGAATTTAGCTTATGAAAAGTTACATTGCGACGTAGCCAGGCAATTCGAGTAAAGAATCCTACTCAGTCAAACAATGGTGCCGACAGTGTCTAGTCATGGATGGATAGGAACCGGAACCTTTCTGGTCGCAAGCCGTCCGTGTTAACTATTAGATTAATACGACTTCTGTAATTAGGTACGACTCTTAATGTTAAATCTGGGAGATCAATAATAAACCAAAGACCCCCTTGATTATAAAAATATTGTGCTGTGAAATTTCTCTTACTCCTATGAACAAATACAATAGTAGAGACTTCTTTCTATAATGACAGGCATAATGGGTCCGCTTTTTTAAAGCAAATTTTGAACGCATCGGCTGTATGTAGAGATCTTGATGATATTTTAGTATAAAATATGCTTTATCAAATGGCAGCTGATTAAATGTAGTCTAGGCACACCTTCTAGTTAGTAATATTTACAATATTTACAGATTTCAAAATGATTTGTTTTTTATATCTGTATTTTGTACCTGGTCATGTCCATATCTAGCCCAATATGTACCTAAACAGGGACATTGATTCTGTAAACAACAAAATACACCGGTGCAATTTTTTTTCTATTTATGTGGATTAAATATAGGTAAATGTCTTTTTTGGTCCGGTTCTAGCACACCCGAGTTCTATTAGGAAATTTTGAAACATGTTGACAGCTTTGAAAGTTGTAGAGAAGAGGCCGCTGACTCCATACGGTCTCTATTATTGTGTGTTAGCTTGAATGTAATCTGTTTACTTGTGAAATTACTCGTTCTTGCCTTAACATCCTGAAGCATAACTAGTTTTATTTTCATTTGGGTGGATTCATTTATTCAAATTGATATTCACTAGAATACTAAAGTGCGGATCAATGATACTATTGGAGAGAAATATTAATTTGTAATCAAAGTGATTTCCAACTAGAACAGTTTTGGAGTATATTATTGTGATACACGAAAAGGCCGTTAGCACATCGCTACAAGCCAGGCCACTGGCATATCAGAACATTTGATATTATAGGCACATCAACACATTCAGTATAGTAATTTCTTTGGAATACCACTGGAATTCAATTGGAAAGTCAATCATACATTGGGATATGTGATAGACCTTGAATATTTGGGATTTTATTCGCATTACTGTAACTTCCTTTTAATCTTTCTCTTTGTATTCTTGGAGAAATAAATTATTTATTGAATTTTACAAAACGTTTTGGTTTGCACTATTTTAATATTATCTAGTTATACGTCATAGAATCGTAATGTGACTAATTTATATCGTGTAAACATAATTTGAATGGATCTTAGAACTTGTCTATTGTAGTCGTTAACCTTTAAATCTTCCTGATTGCCATCTTCATGAAAAAATTAGGGCCGCTATAGGTCAGAAATACTAATACTATTGGTCGTGTTGTGTAATAGCAGCTGGTAAAGATAACAGAGAATAAGGACACTGAAATCATTTTGGAGCACATTCTCTTAAATATGTATTATATTGTGTATCGAATTAGACACTTTTACGTACTATATTGTCTGTCTTTGCGCCCCTTTTACCTTAAATGGAAAAAAATATTGCTGTCCTACTTAGGGGAAGTTTTGAAATTGAGTCATCTCGCAGTATATAACTTATTCTAAGCTTCCGTCTTATCTTCACTGGCAGGATGATTTCTGAATAGAAAGTCTCCTTATCTGAACTTAGAAAACACATCATGGATTGGAAGGTGTGAGGTTCCTTTACCCTGTTGTTATTTCTTTACTTAGTGCCGGAAAGCAAGGCATGTAGCGGGTATGTTCTTTCAATCTATTTTTTCCATTTGTATACAAGACGTACATATTAATGCTATATTGAAAATATGCCAAATGATTTTAATTGGATACAGTGAAATTCGACAATCAAAATGTAAATTGTTATGATTCAGTTTCTTATTTTAAGATCCTGTAAAGTTACGAAGAAGGGTATAATTATGTTTGAACGAATTGTCAGAAAAATCCAGAGAGAGAGAGACAGAGAGAGAGAGAGAGACAGACAGAGAGAGAGAGAGAGAGAGAGAGAGAGAGAGAGAGAGAGAGAGAGAGAGAGAGAGAGAGAGAGAGAGAGAGAGAGAGAGAGATTAAAAGAGAGCTGTTTCTTTCCTTTGTAGCATTTAAATAGAATAAATATATTCATTGGTTTGCTGTATCAGCTCTATTGTGTTAATGTTGCTTAATGATTATTATAGGTTGGTATGTATTTATTTCTGAGCTGTTCTTTGTTTAACAGTTCATCCCAAGTTAGAATGAACTGCTTTTACATCATGCTGTGAAATCTTTAAAGGGAGTTAACAAAATCTCTCCTTAGAATCATTCAGCCTTCGGTTATACACTTGTATTTTCAATCATCATTCTGTACAAAAATTAGGTTTTCAAGAAATTATAAAAAAAACAAGTCAATAAATGGCTATAAGCTGAATTTTGAATTAGTATTTTAGCTTATTTAATTTACAGCTTGACGATTATAAACACTTGTATCAAATATGCAAAGAAAATGATATCCTCGTGATCGTTTTCTTGAGGAAGACCCATAGAGGATCTCGAATGGGTAATGATTTTTATATTGAATTTATGAAACGAGTTGAATAATCTCTAGCTGTTGCGAGCCTTTGCCATTATTAAACGAGTTTCTTATAATAAATTAAAAAACATAATTTCCCATTTGAGATTTTGTCTTTCACATAGTTTATTTTATTGTAATGGAAATATATAGAAAGAAACAGAAATAATCTCGTTCATTTAGACTGAGTTTATGTATTTTCTTTCACTTGTTGTTGGGTTACATTTGCTAAGCCCAGGTATTAAGAGATATTTAATTTTCACGGCCATGTATCGCATGTCTAAATATTGCCGTGAGCCGGAGGTAATCTCTTACGCAAAGTTACCGCGACCAGCCAGAGATTGGAATCTTAAATAGACACAGACGATATATCGTGCTAACTGGACAATGGCTTGCCGTATCACACCTACATGTTAAAGTTTTGTTGTGATCAGAAGTAAACCGCGCAGAGTTCTCATCCGTCAACACGTGGACAAACAGCGAGAAGGACATTGTCCTCTAAGCTTTATTGAATTGGTTCACAACGATATAAACTTGTAATTTAGATAGTTGGCGTGATTATAATTTGAATCCGAGTTATAACCTTTTAACTTGCAAGTAAAAGGTTGGTCGCCTAGACAGATCGCTGAGTGAATAGAATGACTTCGAAAAAGCCACTCGCAATTTGGAGGTAAAACGTAGAAACAAATTCTGACAAGGACAAAGCTTATAAAATGAAGCTTTTTAGGGGACAGAACTTCTGGTTCAGTTGAGTCCAGAGTCTCCAAGAGGTGGAGACGGAAGTGAGGCTAGCAGAGCCGTAGGAGTCGACCAAAGTCTAGTCGGTGAAGAGAAGATGTATATGAGGTGGAGTAGGTGGAAAGGAGTCGATTAGAGGAAAGTGGAGAATGAGAAGTAATGAGAACGCGGAGAGGATCAGGAATGTGGAGTAAGTCTGGCAATGGGGAGAGAAGAATGCATAGATGAGTATAATACAAGGGCAGGTGGAAATATATCTCACACTACTAATCAAGTGGTGCATTTGAGCTGTTACAGGTCTAGAGAAAAGAGAGTACTTTGGCAAAATCTGAGTCATTTGTATTGAATGGCTATTATGATTGAGTTAAATTTCACATTTTTGTATATTCAATCATTTAATCGTCGGTATTGCTGAGTGGGGGCTCTGAACTGTACATCTATCCTTCACTTATTGCACTCGCAACCAAACTCGAGTCAGTTGGGACTTCCATAATAGATTAGATAAAATCTTCGGAGCTACCATCACCAATCCGACAATAACAATCCTCAAATTGGGTGTAAAATATAGTTACAAGTGTCTTGGCGATTATTTTGGAAGTTTTATAACCAACACAATTTAAAAACATATTTTGTCCTTTAGAGTGAATGGTGTATCCTAAACTGACCATATTCAGAACAACGTGACCTTTAATTTTCTCAATCTCCTTTTGGTCAGTCGATTCTAAAAATGGCCGTTAAAATATTTTTTTTTTAATATATCGTAAAGGTTCCATAATGCAGGGTGTCACAGAATTAGGCGAAAATTGAATTGTTTTTTTTTCTCTTTCTTGAATTACAAACGAATCTCACCATTTTCTTTGTTTCGTCGTACATGCATTACCTGGGGTGAATAAGTGGTTTTCTCCAAGGTAAGCGGCGTGTAACGATTTGCTTGTGCTTGATTTTTATTTACATGAAATCCGGACGATTAGTTTCACGTGGTGCACGGCAATCTTGCTGTGATTTCTGTTCACCTATTAGAGGGTATATAAGGCGGAATATTTCTCATAATAATTACGGGACCTAAAGTATCTAATCGCAGGATAGATAAGCTCGTCTTTCAATCTCCAGCCAAAGGGGTGAGTGTTAAATTTACATTTCGTTTTATTGTGAATTTTATTCAGTTTATCATTTCGTATAATGATGCCTTTATTGCAATGCAGATTTTAAACGTGGAGTATTTGGAATTACTAGTCACTATTAGACTTTAAATGCAATAGCGTAATCTACGGTTTAGATTATTTTGTGAGATAACTATTATTAGTCTGGTTTTGTTTATTGTAGCTGATACCGTCGTTGATACCGTTTCTGATAGCGCATCTAATAACATCGTTGATACCGTTTCTGATAACGTAGCTGATAACGCATCTGATAACGCATCTGATAGCATCTCTGAGAACATCTTTGATATCGTCTTTGATATCGTCTGATTTGTTGTGGAACATCTATGATTTGTTGCGGAACATATCTGTATAATAGCTGAATGTGATTGATTGTTGCTGATTAATTGTGCAAACGAATTGAAGTATCTGACTGTCTGTCTGTCGAACTGTCTGTTCGTCTACATCTGTCGTGAAGTGTAAATATCCGGAAATCTAGAAGTCCGAGTGTCGGAGCTGTCTTAGAGTTGTAAACATCCGGGGCGACATCTAGGGTATTGAGGAACCGTGGGTTCTAGTAGATGTTGTATGCTGTCTGAACGTATAACTGTGGTGGATCCGTGAAGGGCAAACGGCCGATAAAAGTATTGGTCAACCCTAGGTCTTCGGGGAAACTGGGCGGCGATTCAACTGTGGGTGAATCGTACGGTTATACAGGGTCGAGACACATAGGTGTATTGAAATTGTAGTACAATTTAATACATTGTTGTATTTACATGCTTATGTCAGATCACAATAATATTTCAAGGGATTGCATGAAGATCAATAAAAGCTAGCAGCTTGATTGAATACAAGTATGTTCGTGCTAGTTGTCGCAGTCCATACGTGCGATAATATAGTTTAATGTTTTGTGTTTGTCATCGTAATATATACTTGCATTAATATAACTTTCGTAAAGGTTCCTTGGATCTGTGTATAGTCCAAGAGATCCCTTTACATCGGGGTTTTATTTTGTATTGATATTTCATTTATTCATGTATTGTGAATGGTTGTGAATGTAATTGTGGGTTGAGTTATTGTGTTGATACATCTTTATTTTTCATTAATAATTTATTTCATAAATTTATATTTTCTTTCACATATTATGCTTGTGTTGTTCATTTAATCCACCATCCTCTCGGTAACAATTCTGTTACAATGGTGTCAGAAGTGGGATCGTTGGATTAAGTGAACTGTCAATCATTTTTGTGAAAGTATACATTTAATGTTTATATTTGAGCGATACCTTCTTGACAAGATAATACTCAAGTTGGGGTTTATTTTTGTTTAGTTTATCTAGGTCCGTGTGTCCAGTATAAACGTGTTTAAAGTATTGGTTTGGTTACCTATCTATATTCATATTACAATTGTCATTGTCATGTCATCCCTTAAGGACTTGGTTGCCTTAGGCAAAGAATTTGGGTATGAAGGTGAAAGTCTAAGGAAATTTATTCAGGAAGAACAAGCCCGGGAAAGGGAAGAAAGGGTAAGAGCAAGGGAATTAGAAAGGGAATCTGATGAAAGAAACCGGGAATTAGAAAGGGAATCTGATGAAAGAAAACGGGAATTGGAAAGGGAATCCGAAGATAGGAAATGGGCCTTTGAGAGGGAAAAGATAGGATTAGAGAAGGAAAAGATAGAATTAGAGAAGCAGGCCGAAAAGGATAGGATAGGATGGGAAATGGAAGCGGAGCAAAAGCGAATAGAGTTAGATGAAAAAGCAAAGCAACGGGATCATGAGCGTAAGGTAGAATTAGCGACATCTGGAAGAGAACACGATTCTGCCTTTAGCAAATTAAGGGGCCCCAAATTACCTCCCTTTGACGATGAAAAAGATAACATAGATAGTTATCTTCATCGGTTTGAGCGGTATGCCGAAAACCAGAAGTGGAGTCAAAATGACTGGGCACTGCATCTGAGTGCTCTATTAAAAGGTAAAGCACTGGATGTATACTCACGTCTTCCTAGGGACGATGTGTTTAAGTACGACGTCCTAAAGGAAGCACTTCTCAAAAGGTACGAGCTCACTGAACAGGGTTTTCGTAAAAAGTTCAGGTATAGCAAGCCCGATAAGGGAGAAACCTTTGGTCAGTTCACCGTTAGAATTGCGAACTATTTTGAGCGGTGGATTGAATGCGGCAAAGCGGTGAAAACGTTTGAAGGATTGACTGATTTCTTGCTCAGAGATCAATTATTTAACACAGTTGGGCGAGAATTAGATCAATTTCTGAAGGAGAAAGTCTTCACAAACGTAAAAGATATGGCTAAGCAAGCCGATTTATTTGCCGAAGCTCATGGGGGAACCCAGAACGTGGTTTTAAAAGATTTTAAGTCTGGAAACCAGTCTGCGAGACCTATGCCTAGGGAGCTTGTAAAATCAGCTGAGGTAAAAAGGTCAGTTAGGAATCCAGTTATTCAGCGTGTGCAATGTTTCTTGTGTAATGCATGGGGTCATGTTCAAAAAGACTGTCCTAAAAGAAAGGGACTTGTACATAAGGTAGCAGTGGCTATACAAAGTAAAGGTATATCTGATAACATCGTACAGGTAGAACCTTGTATTCATTCGCTTGGCACGTGTTTATTTCCCGAAGCGCGTGTACCAACCGCGAGAGGGTTTGTCAACGGTCGAGAAGTCGTGGTATTACGTGACACTGGTTGTACGGGCGTAGTGATCAAACGTAGTCTCGTGCAGGACAACCAAATGCTCGGGTGGGAATCCCCATGTATGTTACTTGATCAGACGATGGGTCGCATTCCCGTAGCAAGGATCACGGTAAAAACACCTTTCTTAACGGGAACTGTTGATGCCCTTTGTATGGAAAACCCTATTTACGATCTGACGATCGGTAATGTTGAAGGTTCCCGTCTTCCAACCATGGCCGATTTTAAAATACCTTTGGCCCAGGCAGTCGAAACGCGAGCGCAAACACGGCGAGAGAAAACCGCGTTTCATAAATTAATAGTCCCTGAATCGATCTCCGGAATTTCGCGTGATGATTTCAAACAAGAGCAAGAACGTGATGAATCCATCAGAACAATTGAGAAAATCACGTCCGGCGCGATTAAACACTGCAAGCATGGGGGTAGCTCGAGATTCGTACGCAAGAACTGATTAATTCATAGGGAGTTTAGCGCTCGGGAGGGTATGAAGTATTGGCAAGTGGTCGTACCCCAGAGATATAGATCTCAAGTACTTAGGGTGGCGCATGAGTCAAGCATGGCAGGACACCTAGGTAAGGCTAAGACCACTAGCAGGGTAGTCGCTGAATTCTACTGGCCCGGTGTTAATGGCGATGTCACACGGTTCTGTAGGTCGTGCGACGTATGTCAGAAAACCGTCTGTAAGGGAAGGGTCACAAGGGTGCCCTTAGGACAGATGCCATTAATAGACACACCGTTTAAAAGAGTGGCAGTAGATATTGTAGGACCAATACACCCAGTTACCGAAAGAAAGAATCGGTATATTCTTACTCTGGTTGATTACGCAACCAGATACCCTGAAGCCGTAGCGTTACCAACTATTGAAACAGAAAGGGTAGCTGAAGCATTAGTTGATATCTTCAGTAGTGTAGGGGTGCCAGAAGAAATCCTCACTGATTGTGGTGCCCAATTCACCTCTGACCTCATGGGTGAAATAAGTAGGCTGTTATCCATCAAACAGCTTAACACTACCCCATACCATCCGATGTGCAATGGACTGGTAGAGAAGTTTAATGGTACCCTGAAAAGCATGCTACGAAAGATGTGCGCGGAACGTCCGCAAGACTGGGACCGTTATTTAAACGCTGTTCTGTTCGCGTACCGTGAAGTACCGCAGGAAAGTTTAGGGTTTTCACCCTTCGAACTGTTGTACTGTAGAACGGTTCGAGGCCCGATGCGGATACTACGCGAACAATGGACTGGTGATGTCGCGAACGAGGAAATAAAAACGACTTACCAGTAAGTTTTAGATCTAAGAAATAAACTTGAGAGTACATGCCAGATGGCACGTGACGAATTGATTAAATCGGGGCGCAGATATGCCAAGTATTACAACCGCAGAGCGCGAAATAGAAAATTTCTTGTGGGAGATCAGGTTCTATTGCTTCTTCCAACGAGTTCGAATAAGTTATTAGTCCAGTGGAAAGGTCCCTATGAAGTTAAAGAGGTAAAAGGTGACATGGACTATAAAATTGACATGGACGGGGATTTAAAAACATTCCATGCTAACATGCTCAAGTTATATATCAAGAGACAGATCGACAATGTTGAAAAGGGGTCTTAAATGTCGTTTGTACGGCAGTCGTAGACGATGATCAACCTTATCGTTTCCGTGTAGAAGCAATAAGGGGAGTTGAAAATATAGGCGCAGACTACTTGAGTAGGGCATGATGGGAAATTTGTATGAATTTGCCCAGTAATAAATCCAGATTGTAGTATAACCAGTGTAAATGTTGTAAGATATCATCAGTAGTTACTTTTCTTCTATTCTGTGTTAGTTTTAAAAATGTGTACATTTTTATTCTTAGGGGGGAGGTATTGTCACAGAATTAGGCGAAAATTGAATTGTTTTTTTTCTCTTTCTTGAATTACAAACGAATTTCACCATTTTCTTTGTTTCGTCGTACATGCATTACCTGGGGTGAATAAGTGGTTTTCTCCAAGGTAAGCGGCGTGTAACGATTTGCTTGTGCTTGATTTTATTTACATGAAATCCGGACGATTAGTTTCACGTGGTGCACGGCAATCTTGCTGTGATTTCTGTTCACCTATTAGAGGGTATATAAGGCGGAATATTTCTCATAATAATTACGGGATCTAAAGTATCTAATCGCAGGATAGATAAGCTCGTCTTTCAATCTCCAGCCAAAGGGGTGAGTGTTAAATTTACATTTCGTTTTATTGTGAATTTTATTCAGTTTATCATTTCGTATAATGATGCCTTTATTGCAATGCAGATTTTAAACGTGGAGTATTTGGAATTACTAGTCACTATTAGACTTTAAATGCAATAGCGTAATCTACGGTTTAGATTATTTTGTGAGATAACTATTATTAGTCTGGTTTTGTTTATTGTAGCTGATACCGTCGTTGATACCGTTTCTGATAGCGCATCTAATAACATCGTTGATACCGTTTCTGATAACGTAGCTGATAACGCATCTGATAACGCATCTGATAGCATCTCTGAGAACATCTTTGATATCGTCTTTGATATCGTCTGATTTGTTGTGGAACATCTATGATTTGTTGCGGAACATATCTTTATAATAGCTGAATGTGATTGATTGTTGCTGATTAATTGTGCAAACGAATTGAAGTATCTGACTGTCTGTCTGTCGAACTGTCTGTTCGTCTACATCTGTCGTGACGTGTAAATATCCGGAAATCTAGAAGTCCGAGTGTCGGAGCTGTCTTAGAGTTGTAAACATCCGGGGCGACATCTAGGGTATTGAGGAACCGTGGGTTCTAGTAGATGTTGTATGCTGTCTGAACGTATAACTGTGGTGGATCCGTGAAGGGCAAACGGCCGATAAAAGTATTGGTCAGCCCTAGGTCTTCGGGGAAACTGGGCGGCGATTCAACTGTGGGTGAAGCGTACGGTTATACAGGATCGAGACACATAGGTGTATTGAAATTGTAGTACAATTTAATACATTGTTGTATTTACATGCTTATGTCAGATCACAATAATATTTCAAGGGATTGCATGAAGATCAATAAAAGCTAGCAACTTGATTGAATACAAGTATGTTCGTGCTAGTTGTCGCAGTCCATACGTGCGATAATATAGTTTAATGTTTTGTGTTTGTCATCGTAATATATACTTGCATTAATATAACTTTCGTAAAGGTTCCTTGGATATGTGTATAGTCCAAGAGATCCCTTTACATCTGAGTTTTATTTTGTATTGATATTTCATTTATTCATGTATTGTGAATGGTTGTGAGTGTAATTGTGGGTTGAGCGCATGAGTTATTGTGTTGATACATCTTTATTTTTCATTAATAATTTATTTCATAAATTTATATTTTCTTTCACATATTGTGTTTGTGTTGTTCATTTAATCCACCATCCTCTCGGTAACAATTCTGTTACACAGGGTAGCCAATCAGTAAAGAGAAAACTGCACAAGGCTTTCATGTTTTTTTTGACCAATCGGAATAACATAAAGTAATATATTAACATGCTGCAATATCAAAAATATCAGCCGCCTGCACAAGTTGTATGTAAAGCGTTCCAAAGATCTCAGAAACTTTTCGATGATTTGTATTGCTTCTTTTTACAAAACCTTTATTGAAATTATTCAAAATGTAGATGAGTTCTGCTTTTAAAATTTAATAATAAAAAAAAATCATGTAAAGGTATGTCCAAATACTTGGCAAAGGCTACTACAGAACGATATCTCTATGTAAGAAGTGACGTCATATCCATGATGTCATAGAATATAGATTACGTCAAATTCGATGTATGCAGTATGAATTAGTTTACAAAAGCAGCCTAGCGTCGACTGAGTAAAGTGACTAATACATGCAGCAACAGAGGGGGCGAATCCGACAAGTTTTAGAAGCGTCAATTTGGCAAACCAATGCTTTCTCGAAATCGGTAAAAAAGACGCCAAAGTCATTGTCGCGCCCCCTCTGCTGCTATGGGGGTAAATATATTTCATCAAGTCCGATACGATATCGTGTTTTCGGATCTGATAAATTTATAGTTATAAATCCGTGCGGGATAGCCTGATCACCACTAAAGAAATTTCAAAATTGATTAAAGTCTATTTCACCGTCACACCAATATTGATAAATATTTTGTAGTGTGTATTTTCCAGTTCCGTGGAATACACATACAAACTTGCAATTTTCTCTGATTACTCTTGGAATCTGTGCGTATTTTGTGTGACATATATCACGACTGTGTTTTATGTCGTCCTCCAGAAAATATTTTGGCAGGGTTTATTTGTCGTTCTAAGATTATATAATCGTATATAACAATATTATTAATACTTTTATCGAGGTCATCCACGGATGGTGCCTCGTCAATATCCGTGATAAACTCAATGATATCCTCATCGATTTGCAATCTTGCTTTCTCGTTAAAATCCTTTAATACTTGATAACAATTTGGATTGTCTGCGCTTGGGGTAATCAAGTACAACTTATCCCATTTGTAAAATGCTCTATTATTCGTCCTGCTACACAGTTCAACGATGACAGTTTCATTGGTTTTAATTTTGTCAATACTCGGTTTATCATTTAACGAATATATCCCATAAACAACTGAGTTTACTGGATAGGATCTCTCGTAGTACGGTTTGTCAATCACAGTCAGAATTCTTGGTTTTGAATCATGACTCACAGTGACCATTCATTTATCTTTCAAGATTGTTTCAAATTTGTCGAGTATAATCCAATTCCCCGTTTCTGAGCGGATAATGAGTTTCACTCTAAAAAATATTTTTTCTTGTTAAGATGTGAGATTATCGCTGGTGCTCTTTCATCATACATGGTAGCATCAACACTACCATCAATTCGAAATGTAGACCACCACTGAGATGCTCCATCACAACTTGAATTCATTACAACCATCACGGATTTTACCTATCATGCCTCTATCATTTATTAGACCGTTTGATACATCAATGGAGACTCTATTGAGATTGAGTTTAGCATTTGTCCAAGGCGTAATTTTCGATAATCTCTCGAACTCCTCCATATTACAATTAAAACAAGTATTTGAAAAAAGAATTTATTATATAATGAATCATTGCAAATGGCTTCTGATAGGATCAGTGACCGCTCGTAACAAATCATGTAGAAGTGAATTCTGCGGATATCATTCCCAGAGCGTTCGTCGTGGGAGTTTTTGACCGCTCTTCTGATATCCGATATGGGTACGTGTACGTGGTAAATCGCAATTGTGTCTCAATTGTGGTGGTAAACGATACAGAGAGCTAAAGCGCTATTATGATAAGAGAATCAAAGATTATTTTAAAAACGCCATCTAAAACTCCATAAATGACTCTGACTGTCAGCGTCCTTGACTCTATCAAGGATAAAATCATAATAACACCTCAAGACTGAATTGAAAGATTCCCAAGTAATGTAATAATTAAACCAAATAATGAATTAGACAAACAATATTATAGTATATAAATGGACCAAGAATTTCAACCAAGCAATTTGTTTTGTAAAGATAATATTTCATTCATTAAAAAAAATTAATGATATTTTTAAGAGAAAATGTATCATTCGAATGTCGTCTTCAATTTCATTTTCTTTATTAAATCGGTTAAAGTGTTATATTTTGCTATGGGACTAGTGTTGTACTATTCCATATATATACATCCGAAAAGTTGTTAATGTTGCATGGACAACATGCCTGAGACAATCATAACTGAGATAACCAGATCGCGACAAGAAGGATTTAGTTAGCAATTCAAATAGATTTCTCTGTCGCATGGGTGAGAATCGGGAGTACCTACTCACTCGAAATGTCAGCTCTCTGGCTCGGCATGCTATTTTAATAATGCAGATGTATTTTAACATTTGTAGGTCGCATAAGTCCTTAGATGAAATGTTTTATAAATTGGCACAAGTCAGATTAAAATCTGTTGTTAAGAGAACTTTCACTTATATGTTTTCTAATAAACGGGTCGGCATTATCATTAGTTCAAGATAACAATGTTTAACATTCAACTGGATCTGATATGGAGAATCTATATATCTACAATATTATTTTACAGCGGTAATCTAATGTCAGTTAGTATGCTTAGTGATGACAAACGGATGAATACGTAAAATACGTATCATGTAACGTGATTCGAGAAGAGTATTTCATATATAGTCCCTTTCCTTTCAGTAATATGCAGTTAGCTAAAACCCATATGTATCTAGCGTCACGTGTCTGCTTCAAATGACGAAAACCAAGGATAATGAATCATGTCAGCTTGATGGACCTTCTGTTGTAACACACACATTAACATAAGCTTGAGTACATTAACATTGCTGTTTATCACCATGTGTCAAATAATTGTAACATAAATAACAAAAACACATTATTATACTATGCTTTATTAATTCATACAAGAAGAAATTAGATTTGAAATCTCATTGTAAGAAACATTGGCATATGCCGGCATCATAAAAAACAGGAATTTTACACTTGAATGTATATATTTGTACCTTAGTTAACATACATTAAAATATTTAATGTCCTGATATATGCTAAAGCTAAAAGCTTCGACCAGAACAGTGAACGGTATTTAAATATTTAGTTTCGTTGCACTTGTCATGAATATTACAACTTCGGCAATTTCCGTGTCTGGATACAATATGATGTCACGGAAGGAAGTCGGTTTTATAAATCACCATGTCAGACTTTGTTCACGACAAATTACGACCTGTACATTCGTATTAACATTTCGCCATCCCTACATCCAGAAACCTTCACTTCCACCCCCACATAGTATGTAAACCATACTGTATCGAGCCAAACAGTGTTTTATGCAACTACTATCCTCCACCTCAACAAAAATGACAAAAACATTGGGTGAATAAATGGTTAGTCTCTACAGAAGCACATCAATCTGAAGAAAACATATGGACATTAAAGTCACATGGCTATTTACGTAGCGTTCGCATTAGTGGTAAATATTTATCTATTCCTCCATATCAGTGAACGAATAGGAATATCCGTAAAATCTTCGAAGTGCACGTGAAATGTGCAACAAATTAAAACTTTTGATTGGAGTATAGAGAATTCTGGTTTACCTTTAAGATTTCAAAGTTCATTCCTTATATTTAAATATTCATGAATGAATTTGCCAAGATTATATAAACAAAGCCATCTTATTGGAATCAAGGTCATATGTCAAATACATAATCACAATATATGGTATATACATCCTGATTCTTCAAAAGTCTCATTAGATTTGTGCCACTAACATTATTCTAATCTGATTTGTCGGAAATGTCGTATAAATTTCTTTCACTATTTATAACATGTCAATGAATGTAAAACATTTCTGTATTTAAGATACAAATAAGTAAATTATAACATATTCTTTAGGCTTCAATTATTTTCAATTCACGTAATCAAATGAGCCATTATTAGCAGTAACATAATGAATACATTAATTGCTATCCTGAGTCCGCATGGAGTGAAAAGATAGACTTAACATGATATATTATCCTTGATGTAAGGTAACTGTCATGTATCAGTTGAATGTGCCTCAATCGAGTTATCAATATTCAATGCTGAGATGTTGATAAATGGTGTTTGTTTCGATTAGTGGAGTACATAGAAGATAATACGAATTTATGCCAAACAAAAGAAAGAAAAAGGGAAGTAACTGATTCCTCAGAAGATGTAAATTTTCATTTTTACGTAACAAATTTGTAAACATTTGTACAGCTAGTCATTGAAA
The DNA here is from genome assembly GCA_030141615.1 of Unio pictorum. Taxonomy (NCBI): domain Eukaryota; kingdom Metazoa; phylum Mollusca; class Bivalvia; order Unionida; family Unionidae; genus Unio; species Unio pictorum. The sequence goes on along the minus strand of JARLTB010000131.1, from coordinate 7,244,376 downwards.
CACTGCATTATACTAAGTGTTTTTCTGAATTAAATTGAACAAAAATAACAAAAAGAAGAATAAAACCAACAATCTGTATGATAGAAAATATAATATGCAGAAAAAGTTACTTACCGTACAAATTGCATGCATGATTAATTACAATGAATATGAATGTTGAAACGGTACGATAATCAAATGTCACAATTTTACATTGAAGTGCTACTAGTCATTGAGACAACATTAAAGTATAAAGATAATTTTAGTATTCACAAAAAGACAGCCTACCAAATATATCAACAATCTAACTTCTGAACTACAGAGATAACAATGTTACTCTACATGTTTAAATCTAAAGATAAGGAACTTAAATCACATCATATGATTTTAAAATGTTTATGCGACGGTTTCCTGTGAACCGCTATATCAAAACTGTATTTAATTCGTCGATGCATTAAGCGCGTTCTGAGAATTACTGTTCAGCGCTTGTAGTAGTAATAGTCATCTCCGGCTGACTGTACAAATAGTTGGTCCAGTTCTTCCCTGATTTCTGCGAACTTCGGTCGTTTTTCTGGGTCTATACTCCATGCTCTTTGCATTACTCCATACCATCTGGTAAAATAAGGTTGATTAGTCATATTGCAGTTAACTGAAGTTCTTTAACTAAAGAAAAAAAACTTTCTACCAGTGATAAATATTTATTTGTTTCGAATTTAGATCTTTGTTTTTACCTTCTAGGAACAACAAGAAATTAAGATAAAAACATAATTTTACTACTAGAAATGGAACTTCTTGTTTGGAAGATTAGGTCTCTGTTTCATCTTTGTACCAACATAATTGAGACATTGTTTTTAGTCTATATACAAACTTTGTGTGTGTCAGTTATATAGATGAGATTTTGTAATAAAACCATACTTCATTGCCTTCATATTTCATCTGTTCATATTACTTTTTAATCTTTACGAAACGTTATTGCGATACGATTGTAAACAAAATGTACACTACTCAAATCTATCAATTTAAGATCCACGATATCTGAAGAGATCCGAAATTCCACCTGATTTTAACACATACAATAAGTAATTAATCAATGGTTTGCATGTATAATTGTTATATTAAAAACTTGTAATATTACTTTCTCGACTCTCTAACGATTTACGTAATGTTGTGTTTTTTGCCTAATTATGGACAATATCTTCCTTGAGTTGCATTTGAAGATTTCTACAGTCTTTCAAAGCTCTGTTAAGACAGACACATAGACAGGTCATATAGTGAAGTAACAACATAAACTATAATATTGGCATGATCTTACATCAAACGCAAACAACTTCCCATTCGTCAAAATATAACGTTAGAAGTCACAAATCCTAACGAGTATTTTTCTAGACACAACACCATGCCTGGTAAGAAAACGAACTCAACACATACATTTACTCAAAACCACACAAGTATCATCTACCATCTAGCTGTCATCCAAAACCTTGCATTTGAAATATGGTCGAAACAGAATGTGCATGACACAGAATGTAATTTATCTCATAACGCGTACGTTTGAAGCATTCAGTATTGCAGAAACACAAAAGCTACACAGAATGATCAGTCTTCGTACATCGGATTGAATGACAAAGAATCGTGTATGTGTGAGCACGTTCTCGTGACAAAGAGGACTACATCGCTACGAAGTTCAATGCGCTCAAAAACAAGCGACATGCAAGAATCTACAAAGTGTTTACTGTCTTATTTCTTCAGAGTACAATTGTAAGCTATATATATATATATATATATATATATATATATATATATATATATATTGTTACGCATATGTGATTTAAGTCATTCATTTTTGTTGTAATTGTTTGTTTGTCAAATTCAAATTTGATATTTTGCTTTTAAAATTCATTAATTGGGAGATATTTTCTAGAAAATTGGGTTGATCTATACTCTACAAGTAAACATCAGATGTTGACCTCATTTCTGACCTTGTTTCAGAGTGTAAACAAGCTTTTAAAATGATTGGCTGATTCAAAGGACATCTTTCTATTTTTAGTAAAAATAACTGATTCTTATCTGGATCATCCCGTGCGTACGTGCTTTTATGATCGTACATTTGTTCTAAACGTTCTATTACTTGTGACCCCTTTCAATGCTTACGTAAAAATAGGTATATACAAAATGTTTTGAGAGAGAACCATTCAGTAGAAGATTGGGATTTGTAAACTACTAAGATGTGTGTTATTGTGTGAATTATTTTAAATTACCTTGTGCGGGGAATTATTTCAATTCGTTTGGATCAAGAGGAATTTATTGTTTCATTTATCTGGAAAATATTTGTGCTCATTGAATCTGCATAAGACCAGAACTGACTTCATCACATGACATCGTCTTCCATCTTGGATTGCTTCGTCAAGATTCGAGCCGGGAATTATTTAGGACATTTTATTACCAGGACTTCTGCAATTCCACTAGTGGATTATATTGTGAATTCTTTTTGGATTAATTTTGGAATTGATTCTTAAAACCGTAAGTTTATTTTTCTTTTCTGAAAATTATTTGTACTCAATAAATTGTTTGTTAAATTTTTACAAGCTTGTTATTTTTACTCTTTCTATGTTACTGTTCATTCGAGCCTAAAAACGTTACAATATATATATATATATATATATATATATATATATATATATATATATATATATATATATATATATATATGTATGTATATATATATATATGTATATATATATATATAAATATATATATGTGTATATATATATATATATATATATATATATATATATATATATATATATATATATATATATGTGTGTGTGTGTATATATATATATATATGTGTATATATATATATATATATATATATATATATATATATATATATATATATATATATATATATATATGTGTGTGTGTGTGTGTGTGTGTGTGTTGGGTGTGGGTGTGAGTGTGGGTTTGCGTATGTATGAGCGTTACACAAGAAAATGTCAGGCAAAGACTGTTACATCCAACACATGTATTAGGTTTCTCTAACATGGAATAAGAGAAAACTTACGTGTCGTCACAAAGCTCTGGTTTGGAAGGACGCTCTCCCTTTTTTAATCTTGCTGGCATTTCACGGCTTCTGATATTTTGGTATGGACTCTCACCTGACGAAACCATATACATATATACCAGTTTTACGTGGGTTGTGGGATTTCATCCCCAAAGTGGGGTTACGGGAAGGCAGTGTTCTAATTTAAATTTCATGTCAAAAGTTATATATATTAGTGCCTTATCTCATACAATAACTATGTATATGTTCAAATTCAATATGTATACATATTTGTTAACCCTATTCATGTTTTACTTAGCGGGCAGGTATACAAATCTTGTGGGCAGTATTGACCTTTAATTACTCAATATCTAGTGCTATACATAGCATTCTTCCCACTAGAATTAAATGTATAAAAATTCTGCCCACGTATACATTGCATTTAATCAAAGTTCAGATTACTGATATTTTGATACCTTAGATGCTCTATTATACATGTAGTCTGAATTATTTATTCCTCCCGTGAACATAATTAGGTTAGGAATACGATGATTCTTTCAGTTTCTAGTAACTTCTTAGAAAGTGATACATAACACAAACAATATTATATGTTATCCATCTGACCTTCATGAACTTATTGGGATGACTTAATCTTAATTCCGATAACAAACAAATCAAAATATATTTTAAAATCTAAAAAATCAGCCATATTTGGAATATTTTTAGGCAAATTTTGTTTGTGATGGCTATTTGCAACCATTCAGCAATCAGGTAGACAACCATTTACTTTATTAATATATATATATATATATATATATATATATATATATATATATATATATATATATATATATATATATACAGAGAGAGAGAGAGAGAACAGAGAACACTGACCTAGACTAAAGATCTCCCATAAGACCACTCCATACGACCAGATATCACTCTTTTCAGTTGCCCCTGCGGTGCTCTTCATGCACTCAGGTGCCATCCATTTAATTGGAATCCTCTCCTATAATAAAAAGTCTGTAATTATGCTTACTATCAATAATACTTTTAAGCGGGCATTATTCTCTTCCTATGCAAACATGGTTGCATGTTATAAAACGTCACATTATCTAACCATTTTAAATTGGATAAACCCGTACTGTCTGATATGTCATAATTGGCCGTAACAATTCTTAGGCATAACGTCCTACACGTTTTGTGTGGTAAAAGTATTTGTCTCTTTGTATGATGGAAAAGAAAAGCAAATGTAAAATGTGAAGCTTACTGAATGATAATTTAACGATACCGAACATATTAGTCTGCAAATCTGAATTAGTCTGAAATAATTTGAAAGCGTACCCAGTCAAATGGAAGAGTAAACTTTTCTTGAGTATGAACCAGAAAAGAAATGTAATTCACCAGAATCCATGTTAACAGAAATCATGTGAATCACAATTGTTTTGCACAATATTGTACACACTACCTACTAAAATGTTATTTAATATAATATGAAAGAGACATAAATATTATTATCTTGTTTTCCCCCGATTAGAATTGAAAAATATCTCAAGTATATAATTTCCTTATATATTAATTATTTACTGAGTCATTAAAGTGTGACATTAATGGCACTGACGATACACACCTTCTTCTCCGAATCTCCATCATTATCATCCTGTTCGAAGTTCTGTGGTCCAAACCCAGAAATTCTGACTTCATACATGATGGTCAAAAGAATGTTTCTTGCAGCAAGTCGGCGATGAACAATCTGAGCAAATTGTAGGGTGTATAGCAAAAATATTAGATATTTGATAATACCGTTAGAATGACAAAATAAAAACGAGATAAAATTAGCTTTGCAAAAATAAAATAAATCTGCCCATAATGACCGCTATGGACCGACAAAATAATTGAATGCCAATATGGATAAAATGTTTTCTTTGATTTTTAACTGTACTTATATATGGTGTAATCGAAATATAAGATATATAGGGTGAGATTTATATTAAACCACGTTTGGTTGATCACCGTTGTTTAAACGAAAAGGTATAACTTGGAAAAAATTTCTAACTTGTCTCACCTTCTTGTGGTCAATACCAAGTTTTATTTTACACCAACCTTTTTGGAAACGAGGTACTCCATTCCTTTGCAAATATCCAGACCAAAGCGGAACAGTTTTTCTTGTAGCTGTAACGTGATATCTTTATTTTGTGTTTCCAGGTAGTCCTTCAAGGGTCCATTCTCACAATACTCAAAGATGATGAATGGACCGACTGTCAAGTTAAGCAAAATAAACTAGAAATTCCTTTTTTTATTGCCGGATTCGTGAATATTTTCAGATATGATTAAAACTTGGTTCAGAAGGAAAAGACAGAAACAGACAAAGAGAAACATAAGGCCAAAAAGCAGTCCCTTCATTTGAAATTTTAAGAAATATGATAGTTCACTTTGAAATTAAAGGCAAATATATGATATTAATCAAGACACAAATTAGTGATTGAACGCTAAGAAAACGTTCCCTCTCAAATCTACATTGTTATTGTTTAATTCTTCCTTATCCATCTGTTGAGATTGAAGAGTGCCTTCGTGTCGGTAAGTTGTAGCTGATTTACAAGTAAAACTATCACGATTAAACCGTTTGCATGTTCCTATATACAAGGCTCAAGGTCTTATCTTACAACGTACAAATGTGGCCGGTATGTGGAATCATTCTTCCTCTAACAGGCACATAGAGAGCCCCGACGAATTTAACAATTATGATATTGCAGTTTATTGATAGTTTGTTGTGTTCTTTGTTCAATCGTTGCTTGGACGGTACCAGATGCAACGCGTAACGAGATTTCTGATGAGACAGCCATGGAAGATACGATCAAAAATGTATGCTGACGCTCCATTTAAAGACAAGCGACATCGGAACAGCATTCAAGTTCTACCAAGATGTACTATACTGCACCATATTGATAGCAAAACGTGATTCGTGTTACATCAGATTGTGATGATCATATATTTATAAGTTTTGACAGTAATGATCATAGGTAAAGATGTGTTCTGTTTTAGTCCATGGAAGTATTAAAAAAAATTTATATATAAAGAAAATTATTTATATCAAAGACTTGCTATCAAAGACTTGCAATCGATAATCTTGTAAAACAATGTTTCTATTTATCAAAATTAGTATGTGCAACCTGGCGATCCTATTTGGATTTAATGTAATGGAACTTACTGGCGTCGTCGTCTATTACAGCTCCAATAAATTTAAGCACGTTGGGATGATTGCCAACTTGAGTTCCGGTAAAATTGATCTTGGCCATCATAAGTTCTTTATCTTTGTCAGTGAATTCCTCTGTAGGATGAAAACAGTATATGTCACGAACAAAAAATTGAACGAAATGACTTAATCTTTGTTTCACTTAAACTAAATTATCAGTTTTGTAACCATGACTGGTAACTATGGCAATCGATATAGAGGTTCTAAATTGAATTTAGGCTCGCTGAACAAAAACCATCATGTACTGCGTTGTCTTTTTCTACGTATTTACATGAGGTATATCATGAAAAAAATGTTATTTGGTTGAGTTAATTGATTTTAAACTCCATTGCTCCATTCATCAAAAATTAGTTGGCTAACAAAAGTGTAGGCTTTCTTGTTTCCTTAATAAGATTTGAGTTTATACTGGTATCGATATTAATTAAAAGTGATAGAATTATGCAATAGGTATTATACGGAATTCGTGTTTGTTGCTTTAAAGCTTGAACAACAGAAGCCAGACTTTACTAGTTATCAATTTGCGCAGAACCGAGTCAGATCTAGACACACACACGCACACGCACACACACACACAATATATATATATATACATATATATATATATATATATATATATATATATATATATATATATATATATATATTTAGAGAGAGAGAGAGAGAGAGAGAGAGAGAGAGAGATGCATCAAAAAACCTTTCAGGGTCTTTGCTACCACAGTTTGTTGACGTTTTATGGAGCTAGAGTGGAGAGATGCTTTGTATATGTTGGCAAAACGACCGCTTGTAAGCAAACTTTCAAAGACGACATCATCACGATTCATATGCCATGGCTGACGCTCATCAAATTTCATTCCACCATAAATATATAAGTCATCATACTTGCTGGTCTGTATATCATAGAACATGATGTATGTACCATTTATTATAAAATAAATCACAATTTATGGCCAAGCTTCACTCTCTCGCGCTCTCCCACACCCACTTACATACGTACGGAGGAACAATATCGCTGCTCCACCACCTTAAATAAAAACGACAAAATAAATGAGCTGGAAACAGCCATGAAATTTTCGAGTAAGTTTTCATGACAGTATATGGTGATTTAATGCAATGAAAATTATAAACGCTAGAAATTCCAAGGAATTTAAACTTTGGTTCCTTAATTATTATTTACGCTGTCGGCCTACATTTTATTTCTCGATCCGCCCCTGATAATTTCAGATTTATAACTTTACCGTTAATCAGCAAAATATAGTCGATATTGTACTGATGTGATGTTAAACACTCGGACATACATACATATATGTTTGTGTATACAAATACAAATATATCAATATATCAATACCCTTTTGTGACATGTTGGTACAACGATACCATACAAAATATGTTAAGAAATATCTAATTGTATTTATTGAACGAAACTAAATATTCATTTGAATTATTATAACTATCCTCCGACTGATGCATGATAAGGAACATTCACTTACACCATATGCTTGATTGCTCTGTCCTTTAACTGTGTTTCGGTATCGGACTGTAAAACGACTTAGCCGTCTTCGGACAGGCTCGAGTCTACCCCTTCTTAGCAATACTATGAATATTGCTATTAGCAGTCCAATGATAGTGACAGCCGCTGAAAAGGGAAAAGGAAAATAAATGTGAATCTTGGCCCAATTCATTCCTTGTGGTGAGAATATCCCAATATGCAAGAAACTAATATATATGTTCAATACATTGCTGCATAATTAGCAACGTGTATTCCCATTTGTACATGTATTAAAATATGTTTCAAAAACCACGTAATTTCGCATAATTTCGTGTAATTGTGTATGGGGTATTTAATTTGTAATTTAGAGATGACATATTATACTGGACAATTAGCTAAAGTATTTTTGTCATAATAGATCATATACTTATTTTGCGAGATGCTCATTTTGGTTACCAAATGCCCCTAAAATGCACTGTCCAAAGACAGAGTACCAGAATGGTGCATATACTAGGCACGCTTGAAATTGCATCTGAAATGTTCTAAATCGTACGTATGTAAGAACAGTGATCGTACGAAATATCCATCATTTGTTAAAGAATTTGCTTGACGTTATGGATTTAAGCACCCAACTTGGAACCACACAGCTTATTGTAAGATTTTGTAATTTTATTTGTCCGATGTAACACATCTTTATGTCTGCCATCTTAGAACTATTGTCAAGACCAAAGCGTTCTGGCACACAATGCTCATATATTACAATTATACCATTTATACTGTATATTCTCCAATATGACACAACTTATTTAATAAATATAGAGATAATTGTTCGCGCAATGGTTGTGCAATTTTTAACTATGCTCCAACGACATATTTACAAACCACTTGAATTGGTCTATATGAATTCCAACAAAAGCTGACAAATGATACGGCTAAAATATGAAGCATTTTGCACACGAACGAAGCTAAATGTTGTGCCCGCCTGACGACAAAAATGCAGTCTGAAGCAAACATACGGAAACGAAGCAATTGTACACCACGTGAGTCTGATTAATGTAAGCGTCTGTGTTGACATTGACAAAACATGTATTTGTCCTATATTGACATGATACTTATCATCAGTACCATTCAAAATGGATTTGACAAAACATGTAATTGTCCTATATTGACATGATGCTTATCATCCGTACCTTTCAAAATGGATTTGACAAAACATGTAATTGTCCCATATTGACATGATACTTATCATCAGTACCTTTCAAAATGGATCTGGTGGACAGTATTTTTGCAGTTAGTTGGAGATAAGGCTATAAAGACACAGTAATTCTGAATTTACCTAGAACTCCTCCGATAATTGCCGCAGTGGATATTGAATCTTCCTTGGCAGCTACACAATAAAATAGAATAGGCAGACATCAGCAATAGTTTAACTAACTGTAACAAGTATGACAATGATGATGATGACGATGATAACTATAATGACAATGACTATGAAACTCATCGCAACGTCGATTATTAAGCAACAGCCATTTCGAATTATTTGGCTGTAACAGTCATGGACGAAGTTGACGAGGAATAAAGTGCTAAACGTAACTAAGACAGTTATGAATAAAATTCATATGATGAAGCAAATTTGTATTACTTAAGCTACTTCAAATGCCAATAAAAAACAACAGTGGAATGCAGAAACTATAAATGTTAAATATTACAAAATGTATTTTTGTTGAAATATCAGGACATAAAGGGAGGAGATACCGTGTATTAGTGTACATTTCTAACCATGAAAGTCAATTAGGTAACTGAAAAATAACATTTTGTTAAATATATGTTCAGCTGATGGTCTTAACGATAACAAGTTCCTCATATAAACCTTAGTTTAGATTTAATAGAGGTAAATATAATGATCTGCAAAATTGTTTGGTCACTTACTTTGATCCAAAATTTGAATTGTGACTTCTGAAAGAATGAAAGGTAATAGGCTTCCGAAAGATGTCTTAATTCTGACAAGCTTTGGCCAAAATGTATGCTTATTGAAAAATTGCAATACCTGTTTGAAACGAAAATGGCATATTTCCCATTCTCTGCTCTCCGTAGCCCAGACTGAAAGCTACTGTGTAGTCTTTATCTGGATCTAGTCCTATTATGTCTAAAAATGTAGTATTTCTGCTGACAGTGTAACTCTTAGTTGAGCCATCTTTCAAGTACAAGATGACAACAATTTCCGTCCGTCCGTAGCAGAATTGAGTCTTAGGTAGATCCCATTCCAAGCGAACACCATTTGAATTACTCTTTGCTACACGAATATTTGTTGGGCCCGAGTCTAAAATAATCAAAAGAGAAGGATATAATCCATTGATCTGCACTGGTGAAAAACACATGTTATTAAATCGGCGTCAAGCTGATCTTTATGACATAAACTCAAGAATAAACTTAATATTCAGAGGGAACAAAACAAATAATATTGGTAGATTGTAACCTGCGTATTAGTTAGGTATGTCTTCCATATAGATTTATATAATAATGCATTGACTAAGATCAATAACATCTGTGTGCGATTTGTAATATCTTTGAAAACGTGAAAAGAATTAAAGTGGCAAAGTAGGAATAAAAATACTGTGCATATGTTTATAATTCATAAATTGTCAAACTTACACTAGAAGCGTACACTCTAACATTTTGATATTTTTTTTATAAATTTTCAGTGACCAAATGAAAATAGGATACCGGCTAAATGTGACTCAATGCAGTAAACATATATTGAGGTTAACACCGAATGAGACGTTAGTTTAATTTGAAATCGTTTCAGAGTCCTGAGTGGAAATTATTTCTTCATACATGACATCGACAAACGCAAGTTGTTATTGCCATCCGTATGTAATTTAGTCATTCGAATGCATCAATTTGCGGTTTTGTAGATGCGGAGTGATTTCATCATGTGGTTGAACGAATTCTCAGTTATGCTTATTGTGACAACTATATACAAAAACTGCTGAGTAATTATAATCTCTTGTTTAGCAACGATTGCAAAAAGTAGACATAATTGAACTCTGAGGTGTAAAAATAGAACATATGAAGATCCCATTTTCAAATCTTGAAGAACAATGTTGATGACACAAAATCCCTAGAGTAGCTGTTGGATATATATATATATATATATATATATATATATATATATATATATATATATATATATATATAAGAAAATTTAACAATATGGAGACTTACAATGTTCTAGTCCATGGAATTCATTTAATTTGTCCACCTAGAAAAGAAACATGATGAGCTGCTACATAGACAATAAATGAAAGGCATTTATCACTTGATGAAAATGGTGTTAAGCAAATTATCTGAATGAAAAACGTCTTGTTATAGCTTCCTTTTTATGCAGTTTATAATTTATCAGTGTCTCAATGTTAATTGATCACCACATAGAATTAAGTAAACAGATAAGGTTGATACAATCATAGCATTTTCTTTCCCCACCACTCACCAAACATTATAGCATTCGTGTGAAAATTAAGAACCAAGTGCTGTACTTGTAGATGACGTAATCTTTCTTGGCAATGACAGCATGTATATTCGTGGTTTAAGTCACTGTATTCAGCATTCACTTGCTATATGTTAAAGAGACAATATATATATTTTTAACGTTCAAATGAGCGGAGAGGTTATTCTCCAGCTCTCAAAAGGATCACTGAATATATTGAAACTATAAAATGCTTATTACGTACAGTCACGTAGAAAGACGTCTTCAGCATCGCTTGATTGTACACTATAACCTCGACAGTTATGTTTGCATGATCCAGTTCCTCCTCTGAAGTCATAAACCAGCAGTTGTCGAGGTCTAGAACCTGATGTTTAATGAAGCACTTCTCAAGAACGCATATACAATCAATGTCAGTCTTGCAGGATATCTATAAAATAATGTCATTGTCCCCATCATCAAAAATATAAAGTAAAATATGTAATTCTTAATAGTAGGCGTATTCTTTAAAAAAAATTAAAATGAGAACTGAAATTGATGGTTTATAAAGTCAGTAACTCATTAATGTAGTGTGCTTTAATAAAAAAAATAATATCCGAATATTACACTCTCCGTTAAAGCAAGTTAAACCTAAAGAATCAAATTTTTTTTCGGTGGGGGGGGGGGGGGGGCATGTTCGTATTGTTGACCACTCTTTACAGGCATTACACATGAACAGTAGAGCGACTGAATATTCGTTTTATGATTAAAATAAATTTAGTTAACAAACAAATCAACGACATCAGTATACAGCTACAAAATCAATGGAAGAATTGCAGAGTTGCAATGTACACATTTCTAACTAAAATTAAGAAACTTGCTAAACAATACATTAACGGATTTAAATGTCTTTTTTCGAATAGGAAAACGTAAGCATGAGCGGGAGGTCGTGGGCACGATCCCGGCAGAGTCATACCAAAGACTTACAAAAATAGAACTAACAGCTGCCTCGCTTGGCGCTCATCATTAAGAGGTTAGTGTCAGAACTGGTCGGCTTTGGGGACTTTGCAAGAAATCCCTCGTAAAAACTGTTGTTGAATGCAACCGACGAACTAATTTGAAGATAGAGGGAGGAACGTTGAAAGCAAAGAGAGAAAATAGTTTCTGAGACGTGTAATCCTGAGACCTGAAATCCTGTGACGTAATCATGCGACTTATCAATACTGAGAGGTGTTCTGAGAGTATCCTGAGACAGATTGTTTAAAGTAGAATCCTGAGATCCAGGGGTATGAACATCTACAATGGAAGTGGTGTAAACCGAAGGAACAGATAATGCAAACGTACAATAAGTTGACATGGATTGTTCACTCGATCATATGATGAACTAAATCTAACAGTCAACAGAAAAGCTATTTTGTTTAAATCAATATATGCTTTTCTTTGTAAATCGAGAATGTTTTTTTAAGAAAGCATAGTATATTCCTGATGTAATGATTTATCATAGTTGTTTTATGTAATTGATTCAAGTGTTTGTTTACTTGTATGGGTGCTTGTATTTGTATGTTCTATATATCTGCTCAGATCGCTATCTATTTCACCTATAAGTTTTCACCACTTATATTTACTCGAACCGGGCAATAACATCGAGGGCGGTCAACTTCGAGATAACGAAAACCAAAGTAAGCGGGACACTCAATCAGAAAAGACCCCGTCCTCGATAAACACATACTCACATTTTTTTGTGATGCAAAGGTTGATCCATTGTGCTGCACTTTTCCTGTATCATTCCGCATAAGTACATATCCGATTTTATGAACACCACTCTCATGATCGGCAGCTTCAAACTCGATTCTGACAAACGTAAAGTATACATGATAGTTTTGTAGTATATAGATTCATTCATTAAATTTATCAGCTATATGACTCAATTTTTCAAATGTTCTTCATGATAAAGGTATTCACTTATTTATAAGTATCATATCATTATTATGCATTAAATGCCAAGAACATAGATTTGCTAAGACTACAAATTAACATATGCGTTTCACATTTATTTTCAGTATCAGATATCTTGTGTATTGAAATTGACTTTATATTGTGCATGCGTAAGCAAAAAGCATTTTGTATACGCCAGAACATTTTCAGACCAATTTCATCAAGTTTCATTCACAGTAGTTTATTATTAAATAAATCAATCGGGTCTGCTTAAAGAAAATTTCTTTCTGGAATTTAATGGTGTGTGTAAATAATGTGAACATGTAATATTAAGTCTAAGGACGGAATATGTTTGAATATAAATACTCTCCTTGGAACATACGTAATTACAAAAGATTTAACATATATACGTGTATGCTGCTGTGTAAATGATAGGATGGGCGCCTTCTAAAAATTGTTACCTCGTGGTGTAAATATAGGTTCCGTTCGGATGGTTCCGTGAAAAAACAATTGAATTAGTTTTCACCTGGGGTCCTGAGGAATCAAAATGCACTTCTGTTTTGTCACTTATGGTATTCCCTAGAACGTCATGGGCTCTCACCCAAATTCGTGCAGTTCTTCCGTCTCCCAGGGTCTCATTGAATTTAAAATTCTCGGCTAATCCATTGATGTCAAACCATCCCTTCTGAGGCTCATTAGTACCGTCCGATAAACTTACGACTGCTTCGAATCGGACGACGCCATGTTTGTTTGGTTTTTCATCGACAGTTCTTTGACCTTCGTTGTCGTCCAAACCAGGAAAAACGAACCTATGCAAGCAGATTAATTGTATAGATAATAAAACTACCACGAAAGTAGAATTTTAGTTGGCCATCCTCGCCATGACATAAGACATCCTAAACTATATAGAAAGTTAGGACAGTAGATTAGTTTTAAACATGCCAAATAAATAGATATACCAAAATTGTGATTTACTTGATTTACAATAGACATACATACATAAATGCATACAAACACACACACACACACACACACACACACACATATATATATATATATATATATATATATATATATATATCGTGTAAATATGCCATGTATACATACATAATTTGTACACCAAGACAATATCATATAAATAGAATAACTATTATAATAAAGAATACAGATTCAGATACATACATACGTACGTACGTAAATACATACATACGTACATACATACATACATACATACATACGTACGTACGTACGTACGTACGTGCGTGCGTGCGTGCGTGCGTGCGTTCACACACACGTGCGTGCGTGCGTGCGTACGTACGTACGTAAGTACACACACACACACACACACACACACACACACACACACACACACACACACATACATACATACATACATACATACATACATACATACATACATACATACATACATACATACATACATACATACATTTAAGAGCATGCCATCTTGAAGCTCTTGATAGATATCAACGTCCTTAAAGATGTGGACATAAAAGTACATTTGAACGAACAGGCGTTAAAACATCCATGATAATGAAATCTGTATTTGGTACAAAACCTGAGCGAGAACAAAACAGTAATCCATCACATGAAAGACAATAAATCGGATTAAAGAAACCTATAAAGTGACATTGATCTGCACATAGTCCTCGCGGAGTAATACTCATCTTTACAAAAGACAACCAATGTAAAAGCATACAAATATATGAAGTTGATTACAGTTGTATCACAAAAGTGCTTAGAAACGTGATAAAATTAAAAAGTTGAAAGTTCGTTTTTGAAACAAAATCGAGGCTATTTAAACTCGTATAAATGCTGAGTTTGTTAACAATACGTAAACCCGCTCCAGCTTGATGCAGAATCGACAATGCGATATGGTATCACGATGCCAATTGTTTTTCCATAGACCTCAATGCTAATATTTGGAGAGATAAATATATTTTCTATCCTAATTTAGCGTGTATCTCACACACTGTAATATAGAACAATGTTAGATTGTCAATTTGATGATGACAAAACCAGGTACTCCATTGCATTTAAGAGAGATAACTCTGCTGGAACTTGACAGGGGTATGAGTTATCTAGTCACATTTTCAGTCATGTCTCTCACATTTTCAAAAAATCATAAAAAATACAAAATATGATCTATATTGGAATTAGCATGAATTATCATGTTGCCAAGAGGCTAAACTTTTTTAAAGCCTAACAGAAAGTACAACTCTTACATAATCCACCAATCATAGCTTGTGTTTTTGTTTATTTCTGAATGCAATCGACCCTACACCATAAGCTCCTCCCACCTGGACTTGCGCAAGTTGTACCGTTATACCTATAGCAAACCTTGATTTTTCCAATAATCTGTGAAATAGCTCGAGACTAAATTAGTAACACATGTACCTAGTCTCGCTTGTCAAAACCAATTTTATGAGGTACTAAGCTATGTTTTATATGATTGTGTATAGAAATGTTATTGAGCTGTTTGAACTCTTGTTTTCATACCTTTGCTTCACTATCAAACTCATCTTTTGAAATAAAATGAATTCTTTTAACTATGAGTTCTGTTTTGTTCATATTAGCACTTATCGAACTTCACTTTGGTGATAGGGGATAAATCACATTATGTCATATTGTTTAATAGTAAGGTCAGAGGTCAACGCACTAGTTAGCATGTACCAGTTCTACTCTTATAGAGACCTTTTGATCTAAAATAAAGGACTTATATTTGTTTCATGAACACAGAAAGTAACAACAGGGACAGGTGGACATGGCCCAATCTAATTATAAAGTCTTAGATTTGAACACTTTACTGTGTCAGCATATGAATGAGGTCAGTAACCCCCAGTCCTCACACAAAGGTAAAGCTACCCAGCCTCTTTGTCATACCAATAGAAAGCTTCCCTCCTTTGTGTAGTGAATACAGTTGATGTAATAAGCCAATCTGACACCAAATAAAGTAGATAACAGCTTTGTAAGTGGTTATGTTGGATTTGGGGGTAAAAATGGGGACTAAAATACAGAAAAAGGCTCAAGTTTTACAATGAGTATAGTGAGTCCAATGCATTTAAAAACAGGAGGAAAGTGTGTATCTAAATGGGAAATGTAGCGTATGATAATGGAATTAAAGGAGACAAAAACAGCAATGAGAAAAATGAGAAGTGAGAGCTTGATAACATTATCTTGGAAAATATAGGGCGGCAGTGGACCATAGGTGCAAATACAATTCAAAGACACATGTGCTATAACATCCCTTACAGGCACCAAGTATCAGATGACATGGTGTTCATTACTAGCTAATATAAAAGGGTGAATAATGTAGATAATATAGATGCTTTTAAGTTATATTTCTTCTAAAAAAAGAAATTAACAATAATGGGCTTCTGTTAGACAGAAAAAATACCTAAAGCAAACAAAGCATGTTTGATCAGTTTTCAAACTTTTAAACTTTACTGGGAGAAATTATTAAAGTACTTCTAGTTCAATTTGCATCAAGACCAAGGGCTAATATGATACTTCACAAATCTTATCTTTATTTTCTTACACATTAACTTAAATTTTTTCGTTTTATCTATTGAAATTTTATGTCTGGTATAAGGGAGATAACTTTATGATATACATAAGGTGTGGTCTTTTTATTTCCTCCAATATAGTATCCATGTAATATAGATGAATTCAAGAACACATGTATTAACTTCAATGCAATTAAATTATCCAAAAATGCATTACTGATAAAGTGAAAACCTAATATCCAGGCTTATATATGTAGTAGAGACCTCAAGAATGATTATCTAACTAAGGAATCGCATGTTCATTTTTCAAGGCACAAACGTTTACAACAAAAATAAAACATTTTGAGCAGGACAATTCAAATCAAAATAGGAAGGAATACCATATCTTTAATAAATTACCTAAAATACTCATACCAGAATATTCTTTATGATACAAGTGACCTATCTAGAAGAGGACCAGTAGTGTCCTCTATCCTGGTCTATAACATGCTTTAGAAGAACAAGAGAGTTGTTTTTATCCATGATTTTTCATCTTTTGCGGATAAAATAGTCAATATTTGGCTAAAATTAACTAAATTAACTTTACACAACTTATTTTTTTTTGCTTGTATGCTATCTTAAAGCTGACTACACAGTCACAAAGCCATCAGTCTATATATGATATATGTATAGTTACAAAAGCCCCATTCCAAAGCTAAAGTGCTTTATTTTCGGAAGATTTTATACATTCTCTATGTAAAAGTCTGTCAATATTAGACAAAAACTTCTCAATATCCATTGTTTAACCAAATGACACTATGACAGTATATAAATGGTGGCTATGTATACTCGGTGCTATGGATACACTGTGAAGCTGGTATTCCCTTTTAGGTATCACGGTACCAATTGTTTTTTCCATAGACCTCAATGCTAATATTTGGAGAGATAAATATATTTTCTATCCTAATTAAGCGTGCATCTCACACACTGTTATAGAGAACAATGTTAGATTGTCAATTTGATGATAACAAAACCAGGTACTCCATTGCATTTAAGAGAGATAACTCTGCTGGAACTTGACAGGGGTATGAGTTATCTAGTCACAACATACTTATTTTCAGTCATGTCTCTCATATTTTCAAAAAATCATAAAAAATAAAAAATATGATCTATATAGGAATTAGCATAAATTAACATGTTGCCAAGAGGCTAAACTTTTTTTAAAGCCTAACAGAAAGTACAACTCTTACATTATCCACCAATCATAGCTTGTGTTGTTGTTTATTTCTGAATGCAATCGACCCTACACCATAAGCTCCTCCCACCTGGACTTGCGCAATTGGTACCGTTATACCATATGCATTTATCTTCGGTCAACGTTTGTCATGTATCATTTTTGCACAGTAATACAATTTTCCTTAAACAAATTTCCACTTATTTCACTAGAATCAGTTGAATCGATAACGGTAATTACACCACTTGGATTAAGGAAATTCCAGTGTTGTTCTCTGCAGTGTGCTGATCTACAGATGTTAAGGGTCCACGTTTCACTAAACGTCCAATTGATCTCAGTTAAACATACGGTACAATCAAGAAAGAAAAGTAATGGAAAAGTCAAAGATAAAACATAGCGAAAAGTACCATACATGTTATGGTCAAGTATATTGTGGAGACCTCTCTAAAAGCAGTTAAATCAAAACATTTTAGTTTTGGGTCTTTATTTATGTTGAGCAAATTCGAGTTATTGCGTTATTGTTATTATTATATGGCACTTCAAGATAAAGGTTTTGGGACAAGAATTATTTCATTGGTTTCCCGAGCTTGAGTTCAAGGTAAAACAATTGTTCTATTGATAATTCAAATATATCATGGCAGAACATGTCTAATAAAGTTTTTCCGTCAAAAGCTTCATTGTGTCCCATAATGAGGCCAATTTCAAAACGCAATAACCGTGCCCTTTAGTTTAAATTATTATTAAATTTGAAATCAAATGCGTGATTTTGTAAGTACCGGTATGAAATTTATCGAAACATACAAAAGACAGAAGTCTTACTTTGAGCTCTGAAGTATGCCTTCTCTTTGAATATCTTGAAACTGTATTGGGTACCCATTGACTTTGTTCAACAGTTTCCCTTCTGAGATGAACTTATTTATAAAATGATTTTTCCATTCGACACTAATCTCTGTTGTTTGTCCTGCTTTTGTCGTCTGCCACATGTAACCTGTCTCGGATTCTGCTGAAGAAATATACAGTTTGCCGTCGTCATATGTGTTGAGGCTGATATTTGAAGTAGGAGCATATAGGACAAGACGTCGAGCTATCTTGGAATTATTGGCTTTATCAACTGCCTGGAGCAACACGGAAAACATACCCTCTTCTGATGGGATGTACGTATATTGGTATGTGCCATCATGCGTATGGTTCACGTCTTCAGAGTGGACCGGTTTAAGAGGGGTCATTTCTTGTAAATTGCCATATGGATCGGGTGAAAGTTTGAAGACTTCAATATGGTAGCGGTCCATTTTAGACAAGTCATCCTTCCATCCAGCCCAAGAAATATTGACTGGTAACTGATAATAGAACCATAGCATAATTTGTTTTGGAATCTAAATACAAACTTAAAGATAGCCATATGAATGGAATAATGTTATTATTGGTGGACATATTTGAGCACCTTTTCAGACGAAGGTGAAAACCAAAATATTTGAATAGTCATTGTTTGAAAGCAGATTACTAACAAGCTATTGATGAAGACTGATTCCGATTCTGTTGAGAACAGTCTCAATGAAACGATTCATTTGAATGTAGATAACCAATGAGTTTTTAATTCGTGTGATTTTGTTTTGTTATAACCCACCCCGACAGATGTATTGAATAAGAGATCAAAAATTGATTCATATAAGAACGCTTAGGAAATATTTTTTATATATGGAATTCGTGCGCAAAAGATAATGATATTGAAACAACATTAAACAAAATTGTGTGTTGAATTTTCTTTGTAAAGCAAAGACCCATTGAAAATTAAGACTGTTCCAGTTTATTAAGTGATTTTTTTTTATTCTGGCTAATTACCTTGGTAAACTCATTTTCTATTTTTAAAGGAACATCATTAATTCTGCAGTTAATTGTGATGTTTGGCTCTGAGCAGTGCGTCGGTACATAAAAATCAAACTTAAATTCCACTTCTTTCTGATCAGTCAAACCCTGGTAAATCTGGATGTTCCGAATGCTAGGATTATCGAAGTTGACCAGATTTCTGAAGCCTCCACTCTTAGCGATGAAGATAACGTTGAGCCTATTGTGAATGAAGAATATACACATTCATTGCTTTGCTGATCCGTATTGATTGATAGCATGATGCAAATGGGCAAATATAAATGATCTGCAACTAAACGCTATAACTATGTGTAAAGTCAGGTGCTAAATATCTTCCAAAATAAAACTAGTACTAAAGCTATTTTTTAAATTGTATTAAGCAAAGAAACACATTAAAAATGCTTTATATATTTCGCGATTAAAAGAACGTTACGATAAATGTAAGACATTTTTTATTTTTGGAGTTTTAAAACCATTTAGTGAAAATTATTTTAGCTGATTCATAAATTAAACAGTGAAATGTGGATATTGCAGAGAGAGAGAGAGAGAGAGAGAGAGAGAGAGAGAGAGAGAGAGAGAGAGAGAGAGAGAGCTATCTTACCAGTCACCGTGTTCTATATTTACGGAGAACTGATTATCAGTGATTATGCAATCGACGATTCTGTTATTAGGGTTCGTATCAGCGATACCAGGGCAATTATATCGCTTCTGGAAAGCCACATCGCGATTCGTACCTGATTGAAAGTATAAAAAAGAGTTTTAAAAGTACAAATTACTCATTAAAATTCAATGAACATATCATTTCATCGGACATGGAATTTGTGTGAATAACCATTTCATATTTCATTCATTTACTATTTTCATTGATTTGACGCAATATACGAGGCAATTTGCACATACGTTCCGTCGAAGAAAACAATCCTCATCAATGTACACTTCTGTTTGAACAGAGAGACACAGAGAGTGTAGTTTTCTCACACAGTCAGTATCTAAATGTACTTCAGAAAAGTGATGCACCATTTCCATTGCCATTTTCGGTAAAACGGAAAAGAAAAAGACGAATTAAAACATTTGGAAAAGGCAAGGTTTACGTATTATATAATGTGACTTATCTGGCAATACTCTAATGGTTTTTTGATGTATGTCAATGTGAGCGTTTATTATATGCTCAGGTGGAAAGCCTGATACACAGCAGGATTTTAAAGTTATTTTAACAAACCTTGGAACTATCATCATATTCTTCTTACTGCACTGAACTGAACCAAACAATCCTGTTCATCATAAGCAGTAGGGCAGACATGAAAACCAAATCCCGTCTATTTCAGAACAACTCGAAGAGTTTTTTTCTCAAGGTGCATTCATACCATGTGTGACAAAACATTTATATTTTAAGTAGACTAAAAAGAGCTTTTAAACAAACAGATGTTGACGTAGTTCAAAGGTTGGTGGAGGATGCTACGTGATTCGGATTTACAGTTACTGTACATTAATGAATCTACCTTGTTTATTTATTTTTAAATATAACACATATTTAATGAAGTTCTTTCTCGTATTGTTGTCATTTGTTATAAAGCCTTTGAACGGAACATGAAATGCATACATTTTATCAGGTTACTGCATTTGTATAGGACAATAAAGCTCGTTATTTCGTGGTAATACTTCACTCTCAAGCAGCATTGCTCACACGATAATCTGTTAATATTTACCTACACAAATGCAGTAACTTAGAAATCGTTTTGGTAATTATATTTTTCGGTATTTAACTTTTTTTCAAGACCATGATTCTATCGAAGTGAAAGTGGAAATGGATAATATTTACAAAACGTTTAGCATGTGAAACTTCAAAATACTGATGTTGATCATCAATCAAGTCTAAAAGGATGTGGAATGATATTATGCAATATTTAAAAAATACTCGAGTGTATTTTACCTGATCTTGGAATCTTGGTAATGCTGGCTGTGATATGACCGTCCACAATACCTAGTTGTGCATCATTAATGTAGTTTGGTCTATAAGGAAGCTGTGGTGGGATGTAAACGGAATTGAACTCAAAGCTTAAGTAGTTAAAATCCTTCTGGTTACTCCAAAAGGTGTCTTTATCTTCTGAGGTACCATCCATTGAGTAATTAAATTTTATCGTGTTGTCCGTTCGTCTAACGTGAGCCAACGTAACTCTGCTTAGACTTAAAAATGGCATCCCCTTGTTCCTGGTCACTAATAATAATAATAATAATAATAATAATAATAATAATAATAATAATAATAATAAATAATACTTATAATAATTATAATAATAATAATACTTATAATAATAATAATAATAATAATAATAATAATAATTATAATAATAATAATAATAATAATCTGAATACGATTATGATTATTCATTTTACAACAACAATACGAATCAGTTGGGTATTTTTCGCAACTAATATAACCAATGCCTAGGAGCCGTGTCTCTGATATGAAGATGACTTAACACACCCCGTTCAAAAAGATATGCGATATGACATACGATGTTTAAACCTGTCGTAGAAGTGGAAAGTGGTGTACCAGGTTTCAAAACGATAATATTGTGACACCATGTTGTCCTGTTATAGTGCATATAATTGGTTTATGCAGTATAAGCAATACAATCAGGTTAGACTCGCTACAATGATACGGACTAGCGTTTTTACCTTAAACAAATCAATGTAATAATATTGCGAGAATACCTTATCGTGAAAATGATGTCAATTGAAGTTGATTTTGAATTAACAGAACAGTGCTAAGGAATGTATTACACAGTAGTGATTCTGTATGTTTCAATTGTACAATCGTTCAGTTTGCTGGTTATGTCGGAAATGGAGAACATTCTCAAGGTTTTGCAGTTACAGGATAGGCATATTAGGTGATTCAATCATCTGCGTCATCCAAAGCGCACATTTTGTCTTTATTTAGACATAAAATGCACCCAGTGTCTGCACATTATTCTGCTTAAATGCCTATCCATCTGGAAAGCGTACATTCATTGGAAATTAATTTTTACATTGACATATTCTGTAACAAAATAGTTAGGTCAGTTGTGCATATATAAGATATTTCCAGCTGTCTATGATATGTTGGGCAGGAATGACCATCAACAAGAACATGTCTTCTTTCTATTGGCTGGATATTATTTTACAAATATTTACAACAGAAAATCATTTAAAGTTTGGGGAAACCTGTGTTAATATACAGTATTAACATTATGTTTCTACACAGATCTGACAGTTATAGGTCACTTGGGGTCAGCTACAGGCTTTCACTCAGTTGTCACCCTATATGGCTTATGATAACAACAGCATGAGACATTAGTGTGTGTGTGTGTTTCTCTGTTTTAGACAGTTGTATTCTAGCCATGAGAGTAGTTAGACTAAAGCATTTTTTTTGCAAAACATAAGATAATGTTTCATAGTTATTTCTATCAACAATGATATTACTCTAGATCAGATGTTAATCAAACCGTTGTCAAGATCATGTAGAACGACCGCTTGTGACGTAAACATTTCATCATCGTACGATAATCAACCAATAAGAACCTCGCAGCAAATATGGTATTTGCATTTCAGTTTTTCTTGCTTTCTCATTATTGCTACAGCACAGAAAAACTTGTGGAATCCGCGCCATTAAAGGCCTGTCGTGGTTAGGGAGTAATTTAATATTCATTGGCGCTTTCAGGACGAATGAATAGCTTTATTTCGAAATCTATTCTTAAATTCTGATCTCAAGTTGCTGCTAAAATCGATCTGATCTGCGTTATGTAAGTGACCGATTTTATGCTTCTCTTCCTACTAATCGTTGAATCTGTTGAGACGTGTAATGGAAAAGGCCTGAAGCACTTAATACGTTTGAACATAATCATGAGCAATAAATTCTATGTCAGCGAATCACAAAGGACTTCACATGTGTGACATCACGTTTAATTGGTTGTGAATCGGTCGAAGACTCAATATCAGGGTTTATGATTTCAGGCTACGTTTTATATCTACCAGACGCTGTATCTGCTCTTGCAAATTAATCCGTTTTGCGATTTGCATAATAATCGAATGTGAACCTTTACCATATGATTATAAAGCTTTGCTAATTTGATAACACTGGTCAACAGTCATTTTGCTACTGGACACCTGTACCTGATAAAATTCGACATGCTGATTCTAAATCTGAAAACCGTTTTTATCTACCACGTCACGTTTTTAAGTTATGCGCCTGTTTGTGTTTATACCATTTTCGTCGTTAACACTGCCGTGAAGCGTCGGTACTTTACTGCGTGTGTAATATTATACTGCATGTTTGGACAACTCATTGATTAAATAAACTAAACTAATACTGCTAGTTAGTTAGTAAGTTAGTGCTGACTTTTTACCTTTGAATGTTTACATTTTGATTGCAGTTGTTGAAGACAATATGAATCGGCGAGGTTGTGTTAACCATCCTGATAACTTCTGTTATATCTGCGGACAATTTACTGCACAAGATCAGCGAAAGAGTATGTCCAGCAGACTTAGAAGTGCAATACTACCATTATTTTGGCTGCAAAGTTGGCGATCAAGATAAAGCATGGGCACCGCATGTCTGCTGCACTGTCTGCTATTCCGGTTTAACACAGTGGCTGAACGACAGAAAATGCCATTCGCTGTGCCAATGGTGTGGCGTGAACCAACAGATCATCACTCAGACTGTTATTTTTGCATGACCAACATTGCAGGATTCACAAAGAAGAATAAATCAAAGATTGTTTATCCTGATTGCCCATCAGCAATTAAACCTGTTCCTCGTGACTTGGAGATTCCGGTTCCAATTCCACCTTCAACACCAGAAATTGACGAACGCTCTGATGAAGGAGGCGAAGATGCTGCTGTCGACGTGCCGTATGAACCTGATGTGGATGAAAACAAGCCTCACCTGCTAAGTCAAGAAGATCTTAATGATCTCGTTAGAGACTTGTCACTGTCAAAGGAGAAAGCAGAACGGTTGGGCTCAAGGCTGAGGCAGTGGAATTTGCTAAGACAGGGCATCAAAATATCTGTCTTCCGTGATCGTCACGGCATACTGGCGTCGTTTTACCAAATGGAAGGAGACATTTGCTTCTGTAATGACGATAATGGTCTCATGGGTGAACTGGGATGTGAATATGTTTCTGACGAATGGAGACTATTCATTGATGCCAGCAAAGCAAACCTTAAAGCGCTACGTTTACACAATGGAAATAAGAAGCCATCTGTTCCAGTTGCTCATGCAGTTGGGTTGAAGGAAACGTATGAGTCGATGGAGACACTTTTAAAACTCATTCGCTATGCCGATCACCGGTGGAACCTTTGTGGTGACCTCAAAGTTGTGGCACTTCTTCTGGGTCTGCAGGATGGGTACACCAAATACATGTGCTTCTTGTGTCTATGGAACAGTCGTGATGATGCCAACCATTACAGGCAGAAACAGTGGCCAGATCGAGATGAATCAGTACCCGGTAGATACAATGTGAAGCACCGGTCGTTAGTAGATTGCCAGAAAGTCTATCTTCCATCACTTCACATAAAACTGGGTCTTATGACAAACTTTGTAAAGGCGCTGGACAAAAAGGGTGAGGCATTTCAGTACATACAAAGTAAATTTGGTTCAGAGAAAAGTGAAGCCAAAATAAAAGCAGGAAGTTTTGTTGGAACCGAAATCCGTAAACTGATCTTAGATGCTGTGTTTAAACAGAAGCTGAACGCAGTGGAATCAGCAGCATGGGAAGCATTCGTGCTGGTCGTTCAGAATTTTCTTGGTAACCACAGATCAGAGAATTATGTGAAGCTGGTGGAGAATATGTTGACAGCATATCAGGTAATGGGTGCCAGAATGTCACTGAAGATGCACTTCTTGCATTCGCACCTCGACTTCTTTCCATCCAATCTTGGCGATGTAAGCAATGAACATGGGGAAAGATTTCATCAAGATATGAAGACGATAGAA
This sequence comes from Unio pictorum, assembly GCA_030141615.1. Taxonomy (NCBI): domain Eukaryota; kingdom Metazoa; phylum Mollusca; class Bivalvia; order Unionida; family Unionidae; genus Unio; species Unio pictorum. The sequence continues at coordinate 7,218,640 of JARLTB010000131.1, read as the reverse complement.
AGCAGATATCAGGGAAAGTTCAATCCCAATATGATGGGAGACTACTGTTGGTTCTTGCAAAGAGAGACTATTAAACAGTACAAACGTAAAAGCAAGTGTCTTAAACATTTCTGAACATGCTGACATCACCTTTTGTGAGTTAAGAGAGCTATAAATGTATGCTGTAACATCTGTCTGCATGCGAGTTCATGATTATTTTCACAGTAACTCCTTAACACAAGTTTGGTATGACATAGTTCATACTCGTAATATTGTGCCGATAAGGCAATTTGTCTAAAACATTAGCAACGTTTATCTCAGAAACCTGACGTGGTAGCTGAATTTCAATTACAGATCTGAAATCAGCGTCAAAAAATGAACTAGGAACAGTTATTAAGTTCTCAGTAGCAAACAAAACGTTTTTTTTGTTGACCAGTGTAATAATATTGTCTTATTTGGTAACGAACACTGGGAATAAAAATCGCGATGTTGTTTAGCCTGTAATGGAATGGTTACTACTAGTTACGATTGTCGGTTTCACCGGGAAAAGTTATAAATTGGATCATTGACTTCTCTAAGATTGTGTGATTGGGATTTTTAACGTAGCTTGAAAAAGTGTTCAGTAATATCGCTACGATGTCTGCAGAGTGGCAGTTTATAGTGATGTCTAGCACTGGGGCATCGTTACGCAGACATGTAGCATGATGTCCCACCCAGTCACATTATCCTGACACCAGGCCGACCAGTCCTAAAACTAACCTCTTAATGCTGAACGTCAGGCGAGGTAGCTGTTAGTACCATTTTTGTAAGTCGTCTACGATTAATATGTTCTATTTTATCTACATGTCTAAATGTGCAATAGAGGTATACAAGAGTTATTAATGTGGCCCCAAGCGTCTTTATTTCAGAAATTCAGTAAACATTGTCTTCATTTTAAGAGGCTGATGTACCTTCCGAAAGCTGTCTTCTTGACATGCTATCTTTATGGGGACAAATTGTACTATGTATTATCTAGTCTGTCGAGATATCAGAGGTCGTAACTCCTATAACGGGATACAAACAACAGCAAATGTCATATTGATGATAACCCATGCATTATCTAAGCCTAATTTGCCAAATGTTTATATGTATGTGAGTATATCTTATTTTAAGGGATATTTTGATTTGAACGCAAACGAATATAAGACAAATTCAGTTACGAATGTAAAGAATTGGACATTCACAATGATATTAATTATACTAATAAACCATCCTAAAAAGGTTTGTGTATTCAAACCGAGTCTTGGCAATGGGAGTATTATATCCTAAATTAAATTTCCTTTCTCTCACCCAAGTTTCCTAAAACGAGAGAAATGTAGATTACCATGATAAATTGTAATGGCGTGTAAACTCCTCGGCATAAAGTTTATGTATTTCAAATAACTTATATGTAGAGGAATAAGACTAAATACGATGACGTAACAGTTACCGCTAGAATATGCGTGTTAGTATGATCACCTTTTACTAGTAGTAATAAACGTCTTTACTGAAAAATCAGCAATGTGTAGACAAGAACTATTCAAATGTCTTGTTATGCAGTGCACTGACGGTGTTCAAAACATATATCTGAATCACAATGATTTGTATTATATTTTCCTCACGCGTTATTTAAAGCTTTATACTCAGAGATTAAAACGAAAATGTTTGCAACTTTCATAACGAAGCCGAAGATACACGTATGATACAATAATAATTTCAAGCTAAACACCACAATTCCAGCAACATATAAAGATAAACAACCCCGGAATCTAGCAGCATACATAGATACTAACGAGTTATTTCTAGAATGGTCAGTTATAGCGGAGGAAATAAACCAGACAATAATAATCTTGTACAAACTTGAAGAGATAAAATGACCATCGTTCTCTTAATGGAGTGAAGTAATTTTGTTGTGGTTACATTCGTGGTTATAATTTCGCTTTATACGAATAGTTAAGACGAATACTGGATGCATGATGCTTTGCAATTGATTGACCTGATAAAAATCACGAGAACATATTTAATTTACAATGCACAGCGTGAAAAAACACGGAATAGAATTCTTTAATTTGTTTTACTTGTCAAACAGGCACTCTCGCCATATCCGGTGAATCCATCATCACATTGACAGCTATTAGGAGAAATGCAAGTTCCAGGGTAACATGGCAGCAAATGGGAACATCTAACTAAAACAAAAATATTAAATTGCAATTTAAAACTTTGCATAGAAAACTTAATATTTATATTAATATCATTTTCGATGTAAATTTCAAAGGGAAGAATTAAAAATATATAAGTGATTAATCTTATCTTATGGTTAGTGCCAGAAAATTTTCAAATATATCTGAACAGACGCTAATACAAACTACCTCTTTTTTAAACAGAAAATATATACTAAAGAAGTCACCATCTCTGAAAAGAAAAGATACTGAAATACTTGGCAATACTAAATGAGAGCCGAACATATTGTTAGCTGATACACATATACATGCTTAGCAAAGAAGTGTCACCGTGAATAATATTTGATTTCAAGGTTAATGAATATTGATATGAAATTTATTTTACAATTACGTTATAATCTGCAATTATTTATATGTGTGTATTTGTCCGTAGAACATAGCCACATGCCTCTAAATGGGGTAATGTCCACTATTAAACGAGTGTTGGTTCCTTTCTGACAGTGGGAGGCGAAAGTAAGACTCAAATCAATAAATCCGACTGACATTTAACTCTGACTTAAAATTAACCAAAGTACATTTCTACATTCTGAGTTTCCTGTTCTCATCTTGATGAAACTGGGTTCGGAAAATACAAAGCGAGACGGGCGCAAGAGGAGTCTATGTTTCTGATAATAATAACAACAATATGGTCAGTCGATCTCCATTGATTATGCTGGTTAGAAAAATAGACGACTTTTGTTTCCATCATAGAATGAGCCAATTAATCAAATCGCATTTCCTTTGTATATGCGTCTTAATTATGGGTTGAACTTGGAAGGCCATAACGTATAACGTGACATTTCGACATTACGCGACGTATTTTGCAGAGCTTGATTACATGGAAACAGCATGCGTATATTATAATAATATATTTGGCACTACTTAGCAACCGACAGTTCAAGTGTGCACTCTTATCAAACCACATATTGTTTCTAGCCACAGGTGACTAAAGAATACCTGGAGAAACAGTACCGACGTCAAGTACGAGATGTTTGACGACAATACTGCTATCAACTTGATCAAAATACTCTAGATGCATTTACAACAACAGAGCGTGACAAACAGCAGGATATGGCAATATTATGCCTGAGTTGCTGAAGCATCTTGGACCCAACGCAAGGTATGGCCCGCCGCTTTGTACACCTCCGGAAAAGTGCATCCCGACTTTGTCGCGCCAGTCAAAGATTATTGTGATCTCAAAGCCTGACAAAGTTCATCATAATGAAGTGCGCTATCAGTCAGCCTGAGGCAAATCACACTCAGAATGGAACAAAGGTCAGCTCATTTTGACTGACTCTATCGCAATCCTCCCTTTCAAAGGCATATGACATATTATCTCTATTTCGAGCAGTATCATAACATATTGGAGTATAGAAAATCATATAGATGGCAACCGAATTAGTTTTGGAGATTTCAACTTTCACTTTATCGTTTCTGGAACCCCATACACAAAACATCAAAACTCCAGGATTCTAAGCGCGTTTTCAAAAGAAATAGTTGGTTAGCCAATCCACTAATAAACATGGTCATTTTGGAGTGAATTCGTCACAGAACAGATGATAATATCATATAGTCTTTATTAGCGTCACACGAACTTGCACCATATATCCTATGTATTATGTGCCCACTAGACGTATCAGTCCCTAGTCCTCCGTATTTTTTAGCTAATAAGAGAAACATCCGTATTAATAAAAATATTCCATTACTGCATTTCACCTTTTCAAACCTAACACATTCGCTGCCTCCTAAATCAGTGCAACTTGATAAGTTCTTTCTTGTATTGCTTGACAAAAATACCACCGATAATCAAGTGAAGGGTATCAATTAAAAAGTGTTCTGCGTGGAATATTAGTGTTTGGAATTGGATTTGAACTTCTACAAGAGAAGACTGAAAGGCTGATAGGCCTTGGGTTTACAAATGCCTCGCTTTTCTAAAGCAGCTCGATGACAATGTAAGAAGAGTGTAACACACATAGTTCATAAAAAGAAATCAGCCCACAAGAGCCACTAAACGTTTTAGCTGCAAAGAATCCTTCGAGATTCAAAGCAAGCTAATGTCTAGGAATAAATACATTTCATTTCCACGCCTTCTTCTCTCGTCGACCTTAAAGACCTGTTTGCATATTTATTCTGTAACAATGCACAAACCGTTATAAAAGCTTGTTCTGTCCCAATTCGCATCACACCAGAGTTCAAATATTTTTAGCAATATACACTACGCATATCGTAATCGCCATATTAATAAAAATGCCCTATCGAGAGTAGTTAATGATCATCTCTCTGCTTTGGATAGTGGAAGGGTTACAGTCTTCACCCTCATTGACCTGACCGTAACATGTGACACAATAAACCATACTATATTACTTCACTGTCCCTAGCATGTATTTGGCATTCACGAAACAGACTTAAAATGATTAAAGTACTACTTTGCCAACAGCACAAAGCTGTGGCCGTAAATAGCAAACATTCCAGCATAGTTCATCTATGTTCTGGTGTCCACTGAGCTATGTTCTCGGCCCAGTTAAATTCATTATATACACTCAGTTGCTCTCAAGGTCTGCATAACTGAAGTTGAGGATGCCATTCAAAGTGTTATAGGTGTTTTTCCATTGTGAAGTCAAAGATTTTATCAAACAAGCTCCAGATGAATGGTAATAAAACTGAAGCAATCCTGATCTCCACGCGAAGTCTTTCTCATTCACATCCTATACCTCAAACAATAAGTATCAGAAATATTAACATTAAATGCACACAGTTAGCTCGAAACCTCGGTTGCACTCTTGACATTTTACTTTATGCCAACATTTCTGGAACATATTTAGAGCTGCATATCTGGAGCTAACACGCATCAGCTCCATTTGCAATTATGTTTTGGTTCATTACTCTAAAACGTTTATAAGTTTATTTCGGCTGTCATATTCGGATTACTGTAATTCACTTCTATAATATTCGTCACAGAATCTACTACAGCAACTTCAAACCGTTCAAAACAGGGATGTAAAGGCGAATCTTAGAGTACGAAGAACAGAGCACACCTCCCCCTCCTATTCAGTATGCATCATTTCGTTGACTGGCTCAAGTTATATATATATTTTTTGTATATATATATATATATATATATATATATATATATATATATATATATATATATATATACATACATATCGCCCGTGTGCCGACCCTATTTAGAAACGTAGGCTCCTCATACCGCTGTTAAAACCTAGCCATACGGTTAATGTCCTTTTACGTAACATTTCTCATTGATCTTAGACATAATAACACTGTGGCCTTGGTAAAAAGTGCCTTTCAAATTCATCTGTTTCGGCTACAGGAATATAAGTAAAATCCTGATAATATTCATCTTCTTAATTACTTTCAGGCTGCTTTTGTGAGCTTAGGACGTCTAAAGACTAGGCGCTGTATTAAAACATCATCATCATCATCATTGTCATCATCATCTATTTATTTATTATTGTTCATTTTATTATTATAATTTAAAATTTAAACGCAGGAAGAATATAATAGCTAATGATGTGGATAATGGTGTTATTTTAAGGCGAAACTATAACATTTATCAAATTTCATGGCGGCCATAGAAAATATAATGACTAGTTGCACTAACGAGCATGTGGCATATGCCGCATCAAAAGCCAGAAGAGAGCGATTCCTCCGAATGCGTATCGCCATGTGACGAATACAATATTTACAGTGTTTCAAAGCATTCATTTGAATACTGCAGGATCTGTTGCTCTTACGAAATTTAATAATTCACTGCATCAAGCTGCAAGACAAACAGCTCACTACATCTAATCTAACTGTAATTAGAAGAGAAACGTGATTTTTCAAGTGATGAAGCTAACATTTATCATATTTCATGCCTGTCAATAAAAATCTATATTCAGTTGCGCTAAAAAGATTGGGTCATTCACTCCGACAGTACAAAAGTAGGAATAACTCTAATAATCATTCTGGGGTAATAAAATTTGTCGTAATGTACATCGTCAGGTGACGAACATAAAATTTACCAACTGTCATGGAAATTCATCAAAATCTGCGGGCTAGTTATATTCCATTAATGTCGGACTTTCCGATGGACTGATTGACACGATGAATACCAAAGGCCATACAATTAGGTATAAATTGACAATCTTAAACGTATTTGTTTAAAAATGCTGAATTCTGAAAAGCACATTTATCATACGTTTGAAGAAAAGGAGGACATTAATGACAATTCTTATGAATAAACGTTTGTTGTTCATGATAACAAAAATCAAGGGGGAAAGAGTTAAATCTTTGGGTGAAATTACAAAACAATTTTAGAATAACTTTACTTGGAGAAATACAGTTAAATGGACAGGTAGGTATGTTTACGTGTGTGATAACGTTTCAGAAATACGGATAATACGATTTAATGAATAGACTTTCCATGATTCAACTCTGAAGATTATGTTGAAAATGCCTTGATGGTTCTGCGGACAGTATAACACGAGAGTACCAAATAGAATAAGCGACCATAAAGTATATTCATTGTAAAAAGAAATACGGGTTTGCTGAGTAGTACGTTTATATTCAGTCATATCCGGTATGGCAAATATAGAATCAGTATATGTAATCACTACCTTAATGGCGGACACGTATAGTGATACAAAAGTGAACAGGGGAGGCAAACATAACAGAACTAGAAAATTATAAATTTTTGCAGTTCACGCCCTTGAAAAAATAGGTGAATTTCATGCAATTTGTTTTAAAATAATGTTTTCAATTGCTGCTTAAATGTTTGTCACCATTTGATGAAAAAAATCAAACATTCTGGAACAAATGTCTTAGATAATAGAACGGTGGAGGGTGATTACGAAATGTTTCAAATGTTAATTGCTATCTAAGGACACTGTTATATATACTTACGTGTTGTACAGCTTGTATCAGGTCCGTCGAAACCGTCCGGACATGCACATTTGTTTGGAGCTACACAAGTCCCGCCGTTATGACATGGTGGGTTGCAAATAGCTTGAGAGCAAAGTAAATAGTTTATTTGATTTAACTCTTATTCTTGCGACGTTTGTCTTCAACAAATGATAGTGTTGTGTTTAAATAAGTTTCATTTAATGATATCTACTGAGTATGTTGCAAATCACATATTATTTGCAAATTAGTGTTTCTAAATATCAACAATGCAACTCATGAAGGGTAACATATTAACCTACTCGTAGACATCTTTCATCACTTTATCATGGTTTTTACTATATGAATATAATTGCTTCAACATTATACTTCCTTGTTCATTGCATTTAGAGCTTTGTTTGCATTGTAAGCATGTATTGAATCGAGTCTCATTAATATTCATCCAAATCAAAACAATAATGGAGTCTGTTTAGAAGCGGCATTCTTAACTTTCCAGTTTGAAGGAGTGTCTGCATTTTTATTCATTCAAATGATCCAAAAGAGAAAGAAATCAGGTTATTGTGAACTCCGAATATAAATATACTCACGAATATCACAATTTTGATTGTTGTTTGTATCCTTCCATCCAGGGGCACATCTGAAATACGTGTCAGTTCTGCACTCCTCATAGTAACTTCTATGAACACACCTTAATTGAAGGGAAATAAAACCTAGTTACATTATTTTTCCAGAGATTTAAGATAATGTATTACCTGCCTAAAACTTCTTCAAAGGGATTTTAGTTTTGTAAGAGATTATCTAGATCCTGTGGTCCTATATAAATTGGAGAACATAAAAATACAATGTTTCTGAAAAAGAAATCAATTATGAATCCATTGTTTAAAATGTTTTCACGTTATCAACCCACTATTTTATGCATTTCCACTCAACATGAACGGCATTACTAAAGTCACTCCTTAGCATAAATTTAAGAATACATAATGTCTTATAGTAATCCAAATATGCATTATAGAATGTTGGATTACACAGAAACGACCCACTATTCAATACATGTTTGCAAACGGGGGTTTCCAAAGTTGACCAAGAAACCTATGAAAGGCTCTACTGGCAGATCATGCGCTGTGCGATATGTTGCTGTTATAAGGATGTGCCTTTATCACTGTGTCACCCATATTGAAGGTCGCATGGGTCTTGTAAACGCATTTGCTGATATAGATTGAAAAATCATTTTTAGTCTCAAAATGTGAATCGTGATATAGTTCAAACAAAGTTTATTCAATTGTTATTTTTGTGTGATCTGCACAAAAGGTGTCATACAATAATTTCAGGACGAAATTTATGGAACACTATGGACATTTATGATGGCAGTTTGGCATTACATAGTGAAAAGAAAGTGGATATTACCTGAAACTATTAATAATGCAGAGGGAATTCATTTATTTTCGCGTGAATAGGAATTCTCGTGCATTTTCACTTTTATCCCGTATGGATGATCAACTATGAAGTGGATAGGGAAGTAACATACATTTTGTACGTAAATGTTATTTTCAACTATTACATATGACATTTCAGCCCAAAATTATTTTAGCATAATGTATAATTCAACTGAAATAAATCTGAATTGACAGGCAAGTGACAAACAGTGTGTGAAATAAGATATTTGTTGGGAAAATAGGTGTTATGTACAAATTAAAATATAGAACACGACATGCCATACGTAAAATATGTAAACGTTACATAATTACCTACAATTTATTGGACTTGTGTGCCTTATTCTGTCGGTGTTTTTCCAGGAATTTTTTTTAGTTATAAATGACACCATTGTGTCTCTGTTTAGGTTTGTTTTACAACTCAACAGCATACGCTTTTTTAGTTACATCATAGCGCCCAAAACGCCAGCTTAAACGAGATCATCCAATTTGTGTGACTATGGCTACAAATGTCGACGTAGATTGTCAATGAATTTGCCGTTGAGCGTTTCTCGACGAATTTGTGCATTATGCATGAAGGAAATTTTAATGGAGAGGAAACGAAAAAAATAAACTGAATAAATGCCATTTAAAGGTATGTTTAATCACATTTTCCAAACTTACAGCTATAAATGCAACATATTACTCAAAGCGCGGACATGACCTACAATGAGTTGTACTATAAACCTTAGCTCATCGGCTCTGTCCTTAATCATCATCATCATCATCATCATCATCATCATCAGTCTCTTGACCTAGTGTGGTCGTTGAGGCACTGTGCTACTGAACATCTGACCAGTCGTTAATACACGAGCTCAAAACGCAAGTAAAATTAAAGTAGACTATATATTGTGCATGTGATTAACTTCACTGTCACATTATCTTTATACAGTGACGTATTGACTAGTTAAATTAAAAGCCCTGATCCCAATCTGTGAATACATAATTCCTTACTTTTATAAGGGTTCGAGACAAATCAATAAACTCATAAAACCGCCAACGACCGCCAACGACCGAGAACAATTAGTAGAACTCAATGAGAAATCCATTTATGCATTATCATTTATTATTGAGTAATTAAATTGTCTATGATATTTTTGGAAAACCCAAGCATGAATGTTTGGTCAAAATGGAATAAATATCTGAATTCACGTGATTGTTAGTTTAAGTAACTCACACGGAAACGAAATGGTCAAATAACTAAAAGAAAATCAATTACATCAGGCCTGCAATGTAGTTAATAATCGATTATTGATTGTGACCATGGGAAACGCATCTTTATTAACCGAATGTATACTCGAAGTGTTTGAGATGGCCTCAAAAGAGTAATCTTAGCTACACAACCAAAAAAATGAGTTTAATTAAAATACCACTTTCATTATATTTTGTTCGCATGGTAGTGACGGAAACAAGGGAGTGTCAGAAACCATTTGAATTTGTACCCAAAGTCGCGTACTATTGGCCATTTGATTGACACTAGGTATTACACAAGTGTAAAAATATGAAACCTAACCTTGGTACTTAATGTATAATTCATTAGTTTATTGTGTAGCTATGGTAATAAAGCAATATTATTTATTGATTACTAAGCAAAGGCAACCTTTAAGATAATTTAAAATCCTTCTCAAAGTCCTGAATATATTGTGCATTGGTTACAAATTTGAAATTAGAAATTAGTGTGTCAGTTGTCCGGAAGGCAATATACTTTAAACCATTCTTACAATTATCGCAAGAAGACAATGTGCATAACTGTGAAGAATAATGTAAACGTTCTTATCCGCAGATTTTAAATATTTTATGATAAACAACTCCTGTTATTATATCACCATGGCCAACGAGAATATAATAATAATAATAATAATAATAATAATAATAATAATAATAATAATAATACTTACCACCACAAGATATGGCAGGAGCAATAGCTACTTCTCCAGCATACAACATGGGGGTAAGATATAATATTCCTGAAATACCAAGATCGAAATATGTGAGTAAATACACGCCTCTTGTAATGTACAATATCATCACAAACTATTCCTTGATGTGTGTAGCAGCAGCAGGGGCGAATCAGATAACTTTATAGAGGCGTCGATTTGGCAAACCGGGCTTCTCCAAAATCGAAAAAAGGCGTCAATTTGGGAAAACAAAATAAAAAAGGACGCTATGATCGTTGTCCCCCCCCCCCTGCTGCTGCTATGGTTTTAACAATTTTTTTTACGATGAAAATCATTTACGATTTCACAAACAGACTAATTTGTAAAACCTCATCATGCAAATCAATGAGATTATTCGACTGGTCAGTGAGTTTAAAATTAATTCTCATTAGTGAATCATTATGACATCGCATATAGACTGAATTAATTGGGGATTCAATGATTAGAAACCATGGAGGAGCTGTTGGTGCAAATGAATATAGAATATATCCCTGCTGAGCTTGATTTGATCGCTCGAGATTTATTTGATAGCTACCTTCGATAACATCACATACTAGATTCAATGCAATCACCGAGGATATATTTACATTTTGAGGGCGATATGTCTACCACCGCCGTCTGGGTCATTATTATATTTGAGGATAGTTGTACCCTTGTGTTGTTGTCTCCATGCGGTTAATATGGCAGTAAACTTTTCATTGATAAGATCATTAACGGATTTTTTTAGTTCATTTGCGCTATACCCAGGAAACTTAAAATTTGGTAGATCGGCTTCTGTCATATTGTATAGAGTTAGAAAATCTCGTTTAGAGTGATTAATGTTGTCATCGTTATGATCAATTATTGCTTGAATTATTCGCTGGTTGATATATTCCATGTCGGATACAAGTTGATTTAATATTTCAATTCGTTTAATAATTTCATTCCAATTAGACTCATTGAAAGCCTGTTGTAGTCATTGTAGTTGTTGACTTTGTTCTTGATTGATCTCTCTAAAGTATTCAATAATTTTCTCATGATTTATAGTTATATATCCAATTGGAGTATGTACCTTAAACCCCCAAAGAGATGAATCACGAAAATTAAAATAACTACCCGGAAGTAATGACTTTTTTTATATAAGATAAATCATCTCGATATGATGGGTTGGCTTGATGATATGATTTTACATCTGTGACATAATGATATTTTTTCGGTTCAGGTGGTATATTAACAGTTTCTTGTCGAGGTGTGTTTTCATGCTAACCCTGTATTGTCCTTATTGAACTCTGATAGATGTCTACGACATAACTGGATGAGTGTATCTCAATGGCAGATGATAGTGTTGGTTCATTTTCGATTCTTCTTTTCCAGTAATTGATTTTATTCTACGTTGAAATTCATTATTAATTTGTTCAATTTGGTATGACCCAGATGGTAGCGAAACAATGTTCCAGTCTGGAGTCCCGTCTTCTTTATTTTTATTCGCATAAACCAAGGAAGTATTCGGTTGTTGACCACCAAATGATTTTGATCTAATGTTAGGCCAACTGTGATACACTCGTAATTTTGCTAACGCTATTTCCTTCACGGGAATCGGAGTAGGGAAATTCACATTGAATTTAGGATTCGTTGAGGTTATTGATATCATACAGGTTTTCACAGGTGTGGTATTTTCCGCTATTCGTTGAAGTAGTTCTTGCGGTGTTGCCATTGCTATTGTTATTATATTCATGTTTTTTTGTCTAATTTTGACATCACGGAATCATAAACAAGTACCATCGCTGAGAACTCATTGTCAGATATTAATGTATCATCGAGTGACGACGATATCATTGAAGATAATTGGGAATACGCGGTTGACACAATATGGAATTTAACTATATAATCTTGTAGTTTGCGTTGACTGCATGATGATATTTTTTTTTGTTATTATTGAAATAATTCCCGCGATTGGAACAGCTATCGGAGCAATCATTGTGACCGAGGACAGTATAATTCAAGCTCCGGTGATTACACCACTCACCGATTACACGGTAACATCCACTGTTGTTATTCTTCGTCGGTATTTTTTTTATTTTTACTTGATACTCCTCAGTGAGTGTTTTGAGTTTAGTTTAAAATTCTCTGACCTGATCATAGCGATATTGTTGCGACGACATTTTATTTATTATAATAGATTTCAAATTGCTGGCGTTAATTTCGCTACAAATTCTACATACTATGTTACTAAAATCCTAACCAAATTAGGTGTGGTTACCAGTGGATTTTCAAAGAAATCCAATATGGGTTTGTCAATATTGTTAATTCTATCCACAATAGTTTGAACAAGTACACCCGGTTTGAGTTTACCCTTATCAGAAAACAATACGATAGTATCTTCTACTGCGTCGCGTTGTTTAACTAAGATATCATCAAGGGAGATATTACTCGTTTTCAATTTACCCTGACGATCTTGAAATACAACTATTTCACTGGGATCAACACTGCTAAGTTCAATATCTCAGCTATTTCATCTTCGATTATTTTTTTTTATATCATCTGTTGCAGTGCCATCGGGTTTCTTAAGCGCTGATAAAGGTCTCCCCCATATATCAATCATTTTATTTTCAGAAATCTTTGAATTTCTAATTACTTCTCTAAAATTTTCGATTTCCAAAGACTACTAGTATATTCATTTACGACTTGATAAGGTGGTTTTCTTGATGATGAAATAGCGTCAAGGACATTTAATACTTCTATGCCGCATATTGTTGGGTCATTCATTTGTTGTGTTGGTAGCGTAGAATACCAAGTCTTCATTTTATGAAAAGTGTTTAAGTGGTTTATATAACGCATAAATTCCCTTGGCGGTGCTAATCCATATGGATCGAAATAAACAATTGCACGTGGATCAATCACGTATGCAACCCAGTGGGTTCCGGGTCCGGTGCTGTTATCGAGATTAATGATACCGGTTTCAACGCTGTTTGTTTATGCCGGCAACTGATCTTTCATAAAGACACCTCTGAAGTTTTTTTATCGCTAGTTTTTTAGCAGCATCGAGAAAATCAAAATTTGACATGGGAATTATTAAATAGTTCCCGGTATTCTCAAACCCTTGCCCGTGTAACATGAATACGGAGTTCCTGGTAGTCTTAGACCCTTTCCCTTTTTTATATCCCTGTCCAGTTGCTTTCTTTAGTGCCATCCCTGCCGCGGTACCAACGGCTCATAGCGCTGCCGCTTTAGCCACCGCTGGGGCTGCTGCCGCAATTAACGCTGGTAACGCAGCTAACAACGGGAATATACCACCTGATTGTATCATGTTTTTGATCGCAGCTGCAGAGAGTGTGATCTGAACACCATTTTTTATCTTTGAAAGCATCATTTAAGTGTTTTATCTGATGAGTTGTCAATGACAATTTATTCTGACAAACATACATCTGATTGTGTTTCTGTGTTATCGTGGTTCCACATTTTTTTAGCTGATTACGATTGTAATTTTTTAACCTGACCATTAGTCGGGTAACTCAAACAACACTGTATGACATAATACAATAACAGATTGATCTAATTGTTACATGTTTGTGAAAAACACTACATGTTTTTACTGGTACATCAATTACTCTCATACATCCACCAACACCTTCGAGTAGCATTGATTTATCACTGAGAATGACAGCAATTGCTATGTACTCGGGGATAGCACCAGCACCAGCAACGGGGCGGTTTACACGGGCTCTAAAGGGTATATCAACTACGGATTGTCTGGTTAAGTCAAGTTGTTCCAGTGAAAAGTAATAGATCGGATATAAACTCCTAAAGTCATGTTGTGATATTTGTAGATCTTTATCGACATTTTGATCACGTCACTTAAATGTCAACAGACGATGATACGCGCCTGCTATTTGTTTGGCTTCGTAATTAAGTAGTATATCCTCGGATGGTTCCTGTTTGCCGTTTATCTTCAATGAAACCTCATAAGCACCGAGTTTATCAAATATCATATGGCTGTGTGTTTGGGATCCAACTCGCGCCTTATCCTTTAACGCAACAAATATATGACGTGGCGAAGCAACGCCCTGTTTCGATGCCAGGTGCCAAGTAAATACGCCATTAACAGTAGAATCCATATTATCTGTGGCAGTTGTTAGCCATGATATCAATGATTTACCACCTGTACTCATAAATGACAGTAATTGATCTTGTGTGGTGATTGATGGAGTCATTACTGGTATCCACAGTGATAGTTTGGTTATATTTACTTTACCATCAGGGAGAAGAGCTGCAGCAGGCCCTGCTTCTCGCCAGATTGCACTATTATCATCACCTCCTCGCACGAGTACTACTGTATGCTTCGCTCCATAGATAACTTTTCTAATATTTCTACAGAATCCGAAAATATGATGCAGTGGAATCGCGCATGAAAATAATCTACGACCTCCTTTCAACATTACTGCACGTGTTGCAAACCCTAGATTGAAACGAGTACTATCACCTTTTATTATATCATAGACACCAGCTGGTCTATCCTCGTGTTCAACAGACTCATCAATTGAGGGTTGTGGATCAGCTGCAGTAGCTCGCGGTGTCCGTAATTTAAGATATGTATTGTTATCAGCGTAATTACTAGTATTTTTAGCGAAGATCATTGATGGACCTGCCGATCTTGTATAATCATCGGAATATCTTGCTAACCCTACTATTGTTGTAACAACATCAACATCATGTTCTATGGACTCAATCTCTCTTTCATCAATCATATATCTTGCACTGTTAAATAGCGCCATGATACAATTATTGACAAAACCGACTTTGGCAGCTTCAGCATATGGTGGATCATTATGAACAGTGTCATTTATTACAAGTTCTCCTTCTATTTAAATAAACGCTTCAGCGGGTAAAAAGTATTTACTGGTATCCTGGACATGAAATTCGATTCTTGATTGACGATTTTGGTTGTAATAAGAATAAAATTGATAATCGCGTACAGAATCATCTTTACGCACTGGGGCATCCATATCAAACGCTGTGTCAGGTGACCGTTTGAACATTTTATAATATATTCCTCGATCTAAATCATGATTTTCGTCGTCGTCGTTGTTGTGGTTTTAAGCCATTTCCCGCTATCATTTTTGCAACGATACTGTCTTGACCGCTGGTCGTCAATGATGCTAATTTCTGATCCACTGCGTTATTTATTATTTTGCTAACATTTGCAGGCATCACTTGTGTAGATGGTAACGGCTTCCTTCGCCGTCGAACTAACGATATTAGTTTATCCTTCGCGGCTGACAACGCCTTCCCGGCAACATCTCCAACAGCACTAATACCCTTATAACGAATAACATAAATAGCATTCATCGATAATTGTTTTGCTATTGGTGCTACTTTTGGAGCAATTCTTACAAATAACCCTGCAATGGAATTACCAAGACCATCACCATAGTACGCTCTATAAACAGGCAATTGTGAATGTACTACGTAGACGCTGGTTGGTTTATCGAGGTTATAGTGTATAATCATCTTATTCAATTACTGGTAATTCAAATGATATTTATCGTAAAAATCCTACGTATTTTCATTACTAGTGAAATTCAAAGAATTTCCATTTCGGTGATTAATCACTGTAATAACCATGATTTTCGGCTAACTCATCAACAAACACTCGATATGTTTCAATATCCAAAATGCAGCCTTGAAATAACCGTATACAGATATCAGCTGCTTCATTAATTATTTCCGGTGGGTTATTTCCAGCTCGTTTTCCTCCTATGAGAACCTCTAATCGTACTATATCGCTGAGAATACTACCAGGGCGACGAACGAGACCACTACCTGATAGCCCACTTGAATATCCACTAGCGAATTTTTCAGTTGTACCAGTTGCACCTTTTTCAGAATCGACTTCTGACATTTGGAGGGGTTGGGATACAAAAGGCGCAACTGGTGTCGATGGGTTTTCTATTTGAGATATCAACCTTTCAAGTTTCTCAAATTCTTTATCATTGTGTGGTAGTTGAGACTTACCGATTTTGCTAAATATAGTTTTGTTCTCCAAGTCTCCTTATTAGTTATAGTGTCTTCATATCCTTCATTCATATATTCTTCTCTTTTACCCTTTGGAAATGTATCAACGATAAAATGAGCAAACTTTTTATCAATCTTAAATTCTTTCTTAATTTCATTTATCACATCACTTTTAAATATCGTTTTAGGGTCAAGATTTCTTCGTTCTTTTTTACCCATTTGTTCTTCTTGTTCTTCATTTCTTGCAATAGCACCCTCTTCTTGTTCTTCAATAATATCGCCTTGTTGTTGTTCAATTTTTTCTTGTTCAAGTCCTTCTTGTTGTTCTTGAAGTCGTGAAGCAGCTATTATACCACCAGGGAGTGTTTTTAAAGACTCCTTTGTTTGTCCAGTTTCCTGTGCAATTTGTTCAAGCACAGAAAGAAGAGGTGTTTCTTTCCTTGATCCTTCCTCGTGGATATCTCCATATATTGCTCGCTCAGTGGCTGATTTTACATTTTTGGTTGCGTGGTTATTAGTTTAAACAATTCTTCGGTTCCTGTAGTAAAGTCAGTCTGTAGTTGTTGTCTCGCTTGCAATTTCTCTCTAACAGAATTGCGGATTGGAATGAATTTCTTAATTGCGACTAACCGTTCTCGTGCTAATCTAGTCGTTAGTGATTCATTTACCATTATAAATTAATGTACGATCTAAATGTAGTGACGAAGTCATCAGTAACATAAAAAATCGACCATTTGACCCTATGTTGTTAACTCCTTGATATACCAAAGGCAGGTAAAAGCATCAAAAAACGACAAAAACAACAAAAAGACATCAAAAAACGACCAAAAAACATCAAAAAGCAACAAAAATGACTAAAAACAACCAAAAAAAAATATTTCAATTTTTTTAATAATGTATTTATTAACAAATTAAATTCCGTATAAATTGGTTGCAATTTACTTTATTGAGGTTATCAAGGGAGAATTTTCGGTTTGGCGGATAATATATTTTATTGTTTTAACCTTCAAATTAATTATGCGTTTGATTTCATATTGTTGCCCCAATTCTTTTCTGATTTTTCGACAACAGTGAATAACGGGACAAACTTACTGACGTTGTTACAGACTGCAAAGGAGTCACGAATAGTATTCTGTATTATTTTTATAAAAGCGTATTGTTTTGGTAGCACGTATTTATTATTCATAGCGCTGTATTCAATATCTTGATAATCAGATAGAATCTGATCACAGTTTAATTTATTTGATAATTGAATTCCTTGATTTTTTAAATTTGAAATCTCAGTAATGATCTCATTGATACTTTCAGAATTCATATATAATAAATCATATCTCTATTATGTGATATAACAAAATATTTTTTTCCCTTTGGTGTTATAAACATAATACAAAATAGAATTCAAATATAAATGAATTTAATTCAATTTTCAAAACGCTTCGAAAGGGCCGATCGATATATTTATTCTGCAACTAATCGTACTGAGGATAAACAAATATCGAAATACTTACCGCCTTCATTTATTGATTTAAGTGTCTTTTCTTCTTTACTTTTATATTAAATGATTTTACAGGTCTCTTCCCAATTGATTTATTAGTACCGGTCCCACCTCCTTTGGAGTTTTCACTCTGGGAAATAGCTTGTAGATTATTTAAAGAATTATTCCTAGGATTGGAATCAATATAATCAATAACAAGACCATCCTTGATCAATCAGTTAAAACATTCAAACGCAAATCTGTGACAATAATAGCTCTTCTTCCCTCCAGCTCTAAACTTCAACGATCCCATACCATTGTCAGAAACAACTGGGTTCTTCAGCCTGCGGTGTCTGACAATACCGTCACGAGACGCTTCATAATCGCTGATCACAGGATGTTGCTGAAATTTTGGGTCCATTTATATACTTATACTATTTGTCTAATTGACCGTTTGGTTTAATTATTACATTATTTGGAAATCTTCCAATGTAGTCTTGAGGTGTTCTTATGATTTTGTCAGAGTCATTGATGGAATTCTTAATTCGTTTATCATAATAACGTTTGAGCTCTCTAGATCGCTTACCACCGCAACTGAGACATAACTGCGATTTTCCTCTCACACCTACCTCACATCGGATACAAGGTAGCGGACCTAAGCTTCCACGACGTACACTTTGTGAATGATATCCGCAGAATTAATTTCTGCATGATTTATTACATGCGGTTACTGATCCTATCATAAGCCATTATTTGCAAGGGTTCATTATATAATAAATTCTTTATTTAAATATTTGTTTAAATTATAATGGAGGAGTTCGAGAGATTATAGAAGATTATGCCTTGGAAAAATGCTAAATTCAATATCGATAGAGTCTCCGTAGATGTACCAAAGGGTCTAATAAGTGATAGAAGTATGATAAGTAAAATCCGCGATTGTTTTAATGAATTCAAGCGCGATGGAGCATCTCACTGTTGGTCAACATTTCGAATTGATCGAGGCGTTGATGCTACCATGAACGACGAAAGAGCAGCAGTAATAATCTCACATCTTGACAAGAAAAAAGTATTTCTTTAGAGTGAAATTCATTATCCGCTCAGAAATGGGAAATTGGATTATTCGAGATAAATTTGAACCAATTTTGAAAGATAAAAGAACCGTCACTTTGAGTGTTGATTCCAAACCAGGAATTCTGACTGGGATTGACAAACCGTATTACGAAAGGTCTTATCCTGTAACAGCTGTTGTTTATGGAATATATTCGTTAAATGATAAACCGAGTATTGAAAAATTAAAACAAATGAAACTGTCGTTCTTGACTTAGTCAAGGATAAATTGTGTAGCAGAAAGAATAATATTACACGAATCAAAGTATAAATCACAAGGAGCTCCAATCAAAATTATTGACCATAACGAACACGCTTGGACACCTGCAGTAACAATATTTCCACGAGATAGAACCGTAAAATATTACACGGGAAATCTATTTGATTTTATTTCTCAGTCAAGTAAATACGATCCTGTGTCAGTGTGGTTACTTCACAGTTTTGAAGACGAAGAGGGTAAATTCGATCAATTTGTAAAACCCAACGGTGAAATATACCGTACTGAAGCCCTGCCCAGCGAGATAAAAAAAACTAGCTAATGGTTTTTCAACAGAACACGATGAACAATTATTAACAAACTGTTTTACAATTGCGTCGGTTGCAGCTCATTTTGTGAGAAAGAAAAACATGTGGAAACCAACAAGAGCTGAATTTCTATCAAATCAAGCTGCCTTGTATATAACCACGGTGGATTATGGAATACAAAATATGACCCTGAAAATATTATTTCGGTTAATATAGTTGCGTGTTATCCCGGGAGTTTTCTCGGGTGCGGATAATGTGCTACGTATTTTAAACGATTTGGACATCCCACACATGAAATAACTCGTGTTGCGATTAATGGACCACTTCCTGATTTTGATTTAATTGGATTTGCTCGTGTGGTATCATTTGAATTGGTTATAGGACTTCATCCGTGTTGTTATGTTTGGATTGGTAGACACATATCTGAAAAAAACACTGGACAACAATAGTGTTATTACTGTATATGATTGATTCTAAAATTCTGATATCGCGGATTGTCAGTGAATCGATTATATCATATCGAGCGCAGACTGAGGTCTGGTTACCACAACCTGATAGTCTAGATAGTATAATTAGCGATTACAAATAACAATTCCCCGATCTCGACGAAGAATATATCGTGAAACAGTCCAAACAGATATTTGAAGTTAGAAATAGACAAGCAAAAGATCTCGGTAGAAAAATAATCGGTATATTCACTCAGGGTGGAAAAAAATATGACAATAACAGATATTCTTCACGGTTGATTATAGATGATGCTGAATGCGATTTTATAATCGCAGATGTAACATCTAGGGGTATATACGTCGATCGTAAAGACGCTTTCTTGTCCGATGGAACCAAATTCGGTACAATTGTTACTTACACAGATGGAACAAATCATCAGTATGCACATTTGAGGTCGTCTATGCTGGCTTATGCTTCTATTAATTTATTTTCAATGATAAATAGATTTCCTGAATCCGCAGTTAGAGTTGCTACTGATTCATTTTATATAGATAGAAAACACAGCAAAGCAGTGGCAGAATTCACTAATTCCGACGAGAGTTGGAGATCAATGAGAATTAAAAAGGAAATAATTGATTATTCCAAATCAGCAGATGTTACGATTGAAAAAAAATATTTGAAAAATAATCAGATATCAGAACTATCTAATGCACCGTCGATATCTGATCCAATATGTAGACATAAAACTAGTTATTTAAACGGCTGTGGTGGGTCAGGAAAGACGACTCGTGCGATTGAATTATTTCGTAGAAACACTAGCGTTTCCAAATCAGAAATGATTGTGCTAACACGGACCCACAGACTTGCAAGAGAGATGAAACAGCGAGGAATTAATAAAAATACTTATGATAGTATTTTTCGATGGAAAAATGACGAATGGACTCCTAATCGAATGGGTGAGAAATTTATTCTTGATGTCATTATTTCGGATGAGATATGCATCGTGTCGTTAGATGCATTAAAAAGATTTTTCGATTTGTTATTGCTAGCGAATACAAAAGTAATAATGTGTGGCGATCATTGCCAACCACCACCATTTGTCGGTTTATCCTATTATGATTGGCTAAAGAATTTTGTAGACTCTTATGAAGAAATTAATACTGATCATAGAGCACTTGATTAACAATTACGCGAGTTCAAGAAATTAATTAGATTACAACCGGATAGAATCCAATATGAAATAACCCGTGAAATAATTTCGGAAACACCATTAAATGATTTTTGGGAAGCGTGGAGACCAAACGATTTGATAGTGGCAAGTAGAAAGATAGTCAGAGACACCATTCAGATGAAGTTATTTGACTTGCATAAAGACAAATTTGCAACACTTTTAGTGCCATTGTGTTATAGACCCAAGGATACACGAAGACAAAATATCGAAGTTGATATTCCTGGACAGACTGAGAAGCAGATTCTCGTGTTAAATGATATTGTGTTGTTTGATATCAATGTCGTCGAAGATGCATTACGCGCTGATAAATCCCCATGGACGCTAGGTTACGCAGCGACGATACATTCTTCACAGGGATTGACTATATCCGATACAATTGTTTGGATCTTAGATACTCACATCGAGTGGTCGAATTTAGTTTATCTTGCGGTGTCCAGAGTACGAAGAATAAATCAACTTCGAAGAGTTGTTTTAGACTATCATGATATTGTCAGCGTTGACATAATCAGAAAAAAACTATCTGGTTATACAACAGGATAAAAAAAAATAAAAGAGAATTTGAAATTGATGCTGAATTAATAATTACACTGAAACAACAACATAATAATCACTGCGCGAGTTGCAATTGTATAATGAATTGGTGTTGCTCGGATAAGGGTTCTCGACAATTTACCGTAGACAGAAAATATAGTAGTATTGGTCATACCAGAGATAATGTGATGCTGACCTGTCTTGAATGCAACAGACGCAGAGGTGCTAGTTAAGACCACGCGGTGGTAATTAAGTATCCTCGGATATTACTTGTAGTTGTTCACGAGTAAATCCGCGCTGAGGAGCAGTTGAATCCAATTTATAGATTGCTAGTCTACCAGTGGATCGTGTTATACTAGATATTTTATGTGCAGTAACACTCCAAATAGGATCAGTAGCTCTTTTTTTTACCACCTTCGAGCTCTCCTGGTTCATATAAATATTTTACAGTGACATTGCCGAGAATTGGTTGTTTTGAAAAATCATTTTACGGTTTTACGGGTATATACCTCTTTTTAATAGCGTTGTTAGGTTTCATGTTGATTGTTCGAGTAATATCATTATTTAGCGCGGTAATCACTCCTGGTAATCTCTTTACCCATTCACGGGATCGTTTCTCCTGGATGAAATCCTTTGCGTATTGATATCGAAATAACCGCTTAGCAAGTGTCCGATTAAATCGTTCAACAATTGCCTGATCGCGATGTAATGCAGTATGTCCTCGTCTGATGGCGACATTATGATGCTTCATTGATGATAACACTGCACCCTGAAATTCCTTGCCAGGATCAATTTGTAATAGATTTGGCCAACGCAGAAAACCCCTTCGATAAATCCTTTCAAACGCAGAAGCAACTTCAGTTGATGATTTTGTTTTTAATTGCTCTGCTTGCTTGTATCGACTCGCAATATCAACTAGGGTTAGCGCGTACTTGTAAAGACCATCATGCGGCAGAAATAATATATCGGCATGATGAACCTCATTAGGTCCGCTGACATCAAAATGCAAGTAGTTAATTTGTTTAGGCGGCGGTAGAAAAATTTGCAATATCGCCTGTTTAGATAACCATTCCGCTGCTGTAGTATTTTTCACCTTTGCGGCGCTAGCGAGTTTACTGATTGCTGCTTTACTCCTCCAGTATCCTCTCGGAGAATAATACATAGATTCCATATTGTTATTAATTACCAGCACCCATCATTAATTTGCCTTTCATAGCCGATTTTATCAACCACAAAGCTAATTTTTCTTTGAAGAATTTATCAGTGATAGAATTCAACGCATGAATTAATTTCACATCTGCGATATGTCTGTGTTGCAGATTACTGCTTTTATAAGCAACATCATGAGCATGACACGCTTTATCAATGGCGTTTATTGGGTTTTCACCGGGTCGGGGTTCGTATTGATCATCGAGTCTGATATTGAGTCTGGTACCGGGTCCACAATAACTATATCCTGGAAGGTGTTTTTCTCCTGGGTATTTTGCCCATGGTGTTCCTGGCAGTTTAGCTAGCTTGGCTGCAATATCACCTCCTCGTTTTTTTAAATCATCTAAAGATTTCATAGAAACAAATCTAAATTTCTTTGTACCACATCGTACACATTTACCAGAAAGTGCTGATCTGTTATTTTTAGTTGTATTTGTCGTCAAGTCATCTGTGCCAGTACGCTTTTTACATTTCACACAATATAGATCCATAATTTATATATAATAATATGAATATAATTGATTTTTTGGCGACAAAAACAAGAGAATCAGTTAAGCATCATGCAGCACTACCGAATTATATTCGTATGATTATAATCGGACCATCTGGAAAAAGTAAAACACAACTGCTACTTAATTTAATAACGAGATGGATGAAATGGGATAAGTTGTATTTAGTAGCCCCAAGTGTAGATGATCAGCAATGCTACGAAGTGTTAAAGTATTGCAACGAAAATGCAGCAGAAATCATCGGCGAGGGTCATAGATAACTGTAATATTCTTGATGTATTCAATGGAGTTAATACACATAAGCTACGAAATATTCACCAGACTTGGTGTGGCGGTGATATGGATTATAATCTCTTTAGAAATTTCTTTAGTCACGCTCATTTATTCCCACATGGATTTGTAACGATACATTTGCATGATCCTAGATCAAAATATCGTATCGGACTTGATCAAATATTCGGCTAAATTCCTAAAAAGATTTTTATCGTAAAAAAATTGTTAACCCCATAGCAACAGCAGGGGCGTACGACAACAATTGTGGCGTTGTTTTTTTTGCCAATGAGACTCTATAAAACATTTACGAGGAAGTCTTAGTTTGCCAAATTGACGCTATTTTACGATTTTGGAGGAGGCCTTGGTTTCCCAATTTGATGCCTTTATAAAGTTGTCTGATTCGCTCCTGCTGCTGCTAAGTTAAATATATACTGCACAAATCTCTGTTATTATCAGCAAATCTAGTAGACATTTTCATTTCATTTCTTAGGGAAATAAAACAAACTGTACGGCATATATGTTTATGTTTACGCATTAGCTGTCATTATCCCAACTTTCTCAGCCTCTAGCTCAGCCATGCTCTTTTATTTTCCTTCCCATAGACTTTATTAACTACCCCTTTTTGAAAGTCATTAAAGTGTTGCAGAAATTTAATTTAAACATATCATTATTGAAACAAGAATAAAGCTACATTATACGGTTAAAAGAATGATTCTAGTCTAAGTATAAGAAGTTATAAGTGTGATAATTCTTAGTGTGCCAGTTATAAAATAATTCAGTGGATTTAGATCTTATGTTATTTGCATTGTTGTTTCTTGTTTGTGCGGAATTAAATACTTTTTATTTATTGCCACCCTATTTGTTTGCTGATAATGATTTATACCTAATCTTTTCATCTCTGCCTAACCTTGGCCATTGATTTTGTAAACAACATACTATATAGCTAACATGTTCCTTATTGGTGTGGACTAATTATTGAGATCATCATTAATGTAAAGATGTGTATCTTAATCTGAGTCTGGGATATTGGAATTCACGCCATAACAACTTTGTGCAGCTGATATTTACGGTTTTTATTGTAATTTTAGTATCTTTTGACAACTTATACATTTCTAGAAATGTTAACTTGGGAAATTACTTTTATATATAAGATATATATATATATATATATATATATATATATATATATATATATATATATATATATATATATATATATATATATATATATATATATATATATATATATATATATATATATATATATAATACTGAACGAAAGTATTTCCTGGCAGTTCTAACTTGGTGATTGTGTAATCATTTTATATGTAAAGGTGACGGTCTTTTGTCGATTCGCAATAACTGGTTTTAATCCAGTTACATGTGTGATATCATTATTTAGTGCTTGAACGACCAATTAAAGTCATGTATACTATTTATGAGATTGGTCTGCTACTCACGTATTATTATTACTCGTGCTCATTGATAGCCGAATAACTGTTCCGCAAATGTTCAATTAAATCATTCCGTAATAGCTATTTCTAAATCGTATTAGCATGTATACACAAACCCTCACTTGATATTCTGCCAACAACATACTGCTAGCAATTGATCCAATAAATCTCTAGCTGAATCTGCTTGTAACAATAGTGATAATGGTATGCGTACATAAAAACATTATAGTGCATTAGGGACATATGGTGACTCTTCAGACGTTAATGGCTCAGCTCCTTGTTACCCGCTTGAACAATCTGTAATGGTTAATGCGTAATTGCAGGTGAGCCGGTGACTGTCGACCACATAAACGATCATCTATGGTTCGAGTAGGATATCATTCGTACACTATGCATATATATATATATATATATATATATATATATATATATATATATATATATATATGCGTGTGTGTGTGTGTGTGTGTGTGTGTGTAGGGGTGTAGTGGATGTGAGGGGGTAACACCTCTGTCTGGCTAAGCTGTCGTAGACCTTCTGTGGCAGCTCGCCCACCTTTGGTCGCCACGTGACACTCAGCTCTCACTTGTGGCTCCATCACTATGTTGCATGCGCAGCGGCCACATCCCGGAAAACAGCCTCGACTGACCGGCTAAACCAGGTTGAAGGTAGTCGACGTGTCTTAAACGCTGGGTGTGTTAGGTTGGGTCTAACTAGCGTGTGAAGACTTATTTCAGAAACCTGCACAGAGGAACCACCAGCTGGTCAACGGGCAGAAAGGCTATTCCCATCAAAGCGCCGTGGAGCGTTAAGTGCATGACAAGACAAGTACGACGTCATGGTCATCCACTGCACTCAACTCTGTCTCCGTCCGTGTCGACATTGTCGTGCTGCTGGACCCAGATGGTTTTGGGCGAGAGAGTATGGTTGACGACCTTCGCAACTCTATATCACTTTAAACAAAGTCACAGCGCAAGTAATTCTTGTCATACAACCTACCCATTTCATCACCCACTAAATTACTGTGGGAACATGCAAGAGACGAAGCTGCAGGTGTAGGTACATTAGAAGCCGTAGCTGCAAACTGCACACAGGTGGCTCAGGCGATTATGGTCATTAAACACTGACATGAAGCAGCAGTGGAGTTCAGCAGCCTTTTGTGCGACTGAGCAGCCCTCTTCGGGAATTCACTGCTCACCTACCTGGCATGAGGATGTGGCTAGAAAAGGTGCACTAAACATTGCCTGCTCTAAACGTCCCCTAGCTAGAATACCGCGGTGCTCGAAATGTACGCACCTTAATGGAGACGATAAGGAGAGCCCCAAGAGGCGAACCTTCCTAATAGGAAAGGAACTCGCCAAATACAACGTGGACAGTATTGACTTGAGCGAAAGCCGGCTTGAAGGAGAAAGGAGCTCCGGTTGCACTTTCTTTTTGGAACGGCCTAATAAATGAAGATCGCCGTGAGTCTAGTGTCGGCTTTGCAGTGAAGACAACATAGATTGGCAAATTATCTGGACGTACCAAGGCAATAAACGACATAGTCATGACCCTGAACCTCCCCATCTAGTCTATAAGAAAGCACTTTACGATCATCAGTTGCTATGTTCCAACCATGATCAACCCAGATGAAGAGAAGGTCCAGTTCTATGAGGATCTTCACCCCATGATTGCGCATGTACCAATGGCAGATAAGCTCGTCATTCTAGGCGATTACAATGCAAGAGTAGGCTGTGATCACATTGCTTGGGACGGACTGCTAGGAAAGCACGGAGTGGGTCACTGTAACAGCAACAGTTTCATTTTCCTCCAGCTTGCGCCGAGCATGAACTGCTGACCACCAATACAGTCTTCCGCTACCCCCAACTTCGTTACCGGACGTATTGGATGCACCCACCAGTGGCACCTGATTGATTAAGTCATTGTAAGGAAGAGGGACAGGCAGTATGTGCAAGTGACTAAGTTCTTGTGCGATGCTAACTGCTGGACATCATCATCAAGATCAACATCCGCATACAACCCAAAATACACCCACAGAGAAATACGGCTTCTAAACGGCTGAAATGCACCAGGACCAAACCGTCTCTCGACAATGCCCTGAACGAACGTATGAAATACATCCCTCACGACAATCAGAATGTGGAGACCTACTTGGAGGCATTCAGAGAGCTGCTGGTCTAAATCATAGCTATGAAAGATGTGTACAACAACATGTGCATAACTGTACTGCAGAGGCACCTCCAGACGAGAAGCACATGGCTGAGCAACAAAGCTGATGAGATTTAGTTCTAAGCAGACCAGTATGATATGAAGAACTTCTACAATGGCCTGAAAGAAGCGTGCTGACCTACATCCTCTGGAGCATTCCTCCTTTTCAAAGCAGAAACACACTAATTACTGACAAATAGAGGATACTTGAATGGGCTGAACACTTTCACAGCGTCTTGGATCGCCATTCATCCATCAGTGATGAAGCCATCATTCATCTCCCCCAATTGCCAATCAACGAATCACTGAATGACAAAGTGATACGTTTGCTCTCCAGTGCTAGAACACCTGGTTCAGACACCATAAAAGTTGAAGTGTACAATGAAGGGGACACAGCACTGATAGAAAGACTTAACAAGCTGTTATTACTGATGTGACAACAATACGGTCTCCCAGGATCCATAATACACCTGTTGTTACGAAATGCCCGATATGGCATAGAGGATACACTATACTCCTCTAAGCTATATTTTAAGCATTAATTTTGTCATATAATGTGTTTGTCGACGTTCTGTATTTCATGAATTATTATTGTTAAGCTCGTTACGCAATATCCGATATGGCGTAGAGGGTACACCATACTCCTCAACGTGAATTGTCCTAAACAGCGAGTTGCACGTGCCGCGCGGATAATTCACGCGAATTACTTTTCACAAGACTACTATATAGGTACAGTGCAGGGTCTTTTTAAGACACAGTGGACATTAGAGCAGACCTCTAAACGTTACATTTGTCAGATATTAGAGCCAAAAAGTTGGGTGAGTTAAATACATTCTTTTTTTTGGTTTATTGTTTCAGTTGAATATTCAGTTTCGGAATAGCACGTTCGTTTTATGTATTGTGTAAATTCATTTCTATTATTTGGAAAATTGTCGATTTTTTTATATTCAGCTCGCCGGTCGTGTGAATAGATGAGTATTCAAGACCAATGAACTACTGTCGCACCGGAGGGAAGTGAAATGTTAACACTCGTAGTTTGGTTATTGACTACTTCATGTAAAACACGAATAGCGTGTTTGTAGTCAAGAGAACCTTACGTCTGCTTTATTGACTATTATGTAAAACACGAATAGCGTGTTTAGTCAATTGGATAGTAT